>PVIC010003514.1:0-68459 GCA_004025085.1 Thryonomys swinderianus | reverse complement strand
GGAGGTGGTACTTCCATGATCCATCAGCAGCCAAGAGTCCCATCTCTATCTTGAGCCACTAGAGATATTCTAGATTTAAACCACGGTGAGGGGACCCTGTTTACTTAGCACAGTGTATATATCAAACAAAATATTGAGAAAAATACACAATAAGACATTTTCAGAAAACAAAAACTTGACTGAAATTGTTTCTACCTTAAACACTATAAAAATACTAAAGAAAAAGACATCATACGCAACTTACATAGGCATGAAGAAAATAGAGCACTAGAAATGTTAGGCAGGACAATCACAAAATATGAGGAATGTTTAACTTTTTAAAAAAAAATTCATTATAGTAAGAAACACATTGCTGTTTATCATCCTCAAAATACCCCCTCTTACTTTCCCAACATTTTGCCGCTTTCTGAAGCAGCTTTGAAAGCCCTCTTTTGTAAATGTCTTCTGTTGGGCTGTCTTGGCTGCTTCAAGGCCTTGAATCAATTGAAAAAACTTTACTTTCCTTGGTTGTTTTGTCTTTGGGGAAGAGCCAGAAGTCACACAGTGCCAGATCTACTGAATAAGATGGATAAGGACCCATCTTAATGGTTGTAGTTGACAGAAATGTCCATGGGTCCACTGAGGACATCAAGGCAGCTAGAAAAAGACTTAGGGAAGAGGACTTCCAGCAGTGCTTTAGAAAGTAGCAAGAAGGATGATTTAATTGTGTTCAAAGCAAGGAAGAGTATTTTGAGAGGGATTAATGGTAATATGTCTTTTATTGTAATCAATACATTTTACTTAATTTAAAAATTTGTGATCTTTTTATCAACTATTTTCTCTTTTCTCAATTTTGAGGTAAACTAAATAACATACTATAGATGATATTAAGAAGGAAAATGTAAGCAACAGTTGAATAAAGTGTGCAGACATATGGAAATACAATCTTTTAAGCTTCTTAGGTATGAAGCAGTACAGTATTTTTGTTGTTGTTTTGTTTTGCTGGCACCAGGCATTGAACTCAGGACCCTGTGCTTGTCAGACAGGTGCGGTACCACTGAGCTACATCCCCTGCAAGGCAGAATACAGCAGGTGAGGGGTGCATATTGAAATCATCAGGTCGACAACTAAAAATTAAATTAAATTAAAAAAGAAAACTAGCTAATGTGCCAATAAATGAGAAAATAATGAATATAGAGTATACAATTGATCCAGAAGAAGGAGGAAAATAAGAACAAAATAAAAAGTGTTCTGGTTTAGGTGGAGAATGACCCCAAAGCTGTGGTGCTCAGAGGTGAGTCGTGGGAGGTGACTGACGTGGAGGCACAATACCCACCAGTGGATTTGTTTGAGAGTGTGCACCATGACCTGAGCAGTTCTGCTCCACTACATGTCTCAGCCCTGCCGTTCCTGCCTCGGAGCTGTCTGACCATAGCATGTAACCATGGACCAAAACAAGCTGCTCTGTGAGTCATCGATGTCAAATGTTTTAACCCAGTGCCAAAGAAGTCACTGAGACAAAGGAGATGTGATAAATACAAAAGAAATGACAGTATGATTGTGTCACATCTGATATTAGTAATGATTAAATAATGAATTTATTGAGAAGATACAACATATCTTAATGATATATGTATGAGACCACAGAGCTTTAAAACTATAGATGCAAAAACTGACAGAAGTAAGGGAAAATAGGTAAATCTCAATCTATAGTTTGAGATTTTAAGATTCCTCCCTCAATAGTTGATAGACATGGTCAATAAATCTATCAGCTTGACCTAATTGGTCATCATAAAATAAGCCAAAGGATACTCATATTTTTGCAAGTACATGTGGAACATTGAAAAATAGGTCATGTGCTGATTCATAAAAATTCTATAAATTTAAAATAATTAGGGCTGAGGATTTAGCTCAAATGGTACTGCGCCTATCTTGGAAGCATAAGGGCCAGAGTTCAATCCCTGGTACCACAAGAAAAAAAAAATTTTAAATAATTAAATCAAACAAAGCATGTTCTCTGATCATAATAAAAGCAATAAAATGATATCTTCTATATATTTGAGATGAATTGTGGAACATAGCTAAAGCAACAAAAGAGAATATAGGGAAACAGAGAATTTAATGAAATAAAAACTGGTTCTTTGAAAATACCAATGAAATTGATATACTCCAGCCAGATTGATGAAGAAAGAAAATAAATCCTAGATCTGCAATTAAAAGGAAATGAAGTGGGGCCAGCCGGAGATTTAGCTCAGTGGTTCTGGCGCCTGCCTCACAAGCACAAGGTCCAGAGTTTGATCCCCAGTAACCACACACAATGCTGGGTGTGCTGACTCACGCCCATCAGCCTTCAATACCACATTCCACAGTGCCGGGGCATGGTGGCTCATGCCTGTAATCTCAGCACTCAGGAGGCAGAGGCAGGAGGATTGCTGAGTTCGAGGCTTGCCTGGGCTACATAGTGAGCTCAGGGCCAGCCTGAACTGCAAAGTGAGACCCTGTCTCAAAAAAAAAAAAAAGGAAATGAAGTGATATTAAGAGCACATTTAGCCCATAAATTCTACAACGTAAATAAAATGGAAAGTTCCTTGAAGTGCATACATTAATGACACCAACTCACAAAGAAACAGAAAACTTCAAGGTTTTGTATCTATCAGTAGAAGGTTGGGGATGGTCCATGAACCTGTAAGTCCAGCCTCTGGGAGGCTGAAGCAGGAAGTCTGTGAAGTCCAGCTCAGCCTGGGAAATCTATCAGTTTAACAAGACCCTGCTTCAAAATAAAAAATAAAATAGAGCTGGGGATTTAACTGAATGTGAGGCCATGGGTTTGACCCCTAGAATGAGAGAGAGAGAGAAAGAGAGAAAGAGAGAGAGAGAGAAGGAGAAAGAGCAGGAAGAGAAGGAGGAAGAAGAAGAGGAAAAAGATGGAAGGGAGAAGAAGAAAAAACTCCAGACTTGGAGCCTATTAAAAATGTAAACAAGAGACGGGCGTGGTGGCTCACGCCTGTAATCCCAGCACTCAGGAGGCAGAGGCAGGAGGATTGCTGAGTTCGAAGCCTGCCTGGGCTCCATAGTGAGCTCAGGGCCAGCCTGAACTACAAAGTGAGACCCTGTCTCAAAAAACAAACAAACAAACAAACAAATGTAAACAAGAAAGCCTATCTATCTCACAAATCTTATTCAAAACTAAAAAAAGTCAAAGCTCTTGTCATGGTTTGTTCTATGCTGCTACAATAGAAATAGCAGAGATTTGAATAGCTGGCATTTATGAAGGAGAGAGATTTACTTTTGTAACAGAGAAATGCAAAGCCAAGGCACCTTCAGGTCCAGCTGTCTGGTAAAGACCTGTCTTTGCTTTTAAAATGGCACCTTGAGGGCCACACCCTGGAGGAGAGGATTGCTAGGAGCTTGCATGGCAGAAGGCAGAGGGCAAAAAAGGCTGAGGCCCCCTATCGAGCCCTTTTCTGAGGGTTCCTGATCCCATGACCCCATCACCTCTTAAAGCCACACCTTCCGACACTGTCCCACTGGGCACACATGCCACCATGTATGTTGGAGAGCATCAGATTAGAGCAACTTTCAAACCCATTCTGGGACTGCCATCATGAGGGCCTGAGACACAGTTAAAAATTTAACAATGAATGAAAATGTCAAATCACCGTGTCTCTCTCATGAACACTGTTTGTAATTTCGATAACTTTATGTTGCCCCAGGATCCATTTTGATTCTAGGATCAATTCTGAACACTGCTCCTTAACATAAAATGAGTTCACAAAGCCTGGAGGTACATTTTAGAAGATATGGGATACTTTCAGTACTGTACACTCTTGTGTCTACACACACAAAGTAAGATCTTACATTTTCTAGTTCTGCACTTCCTCTCAGTTCCTCAAGGTGGGAAACCCAGATATCCACCTTACGCAGTCGCCTTGTGATGATCACTTCCTGCTGGTGACACTGCATCTGGACACTGTCTACCTGAGTTGCCCCTGTGCTAATCCCCACACCCCATGCAGACTGTGCAGACACGCCATAGTGACTGCATCCCAGCCACAGCATCACTAAGAGAAGCGCATCTGCTGTCTACCCCCACCCACCAGAACTCCCTGGGGGAACCCAACAGAGGTCTGTCCACAAGCCCATCTATTGTTTTGTACCTTCAGGTCCCTGCAACCCATTTTCAGCACAGGACCTTTGAATGACGGTCCTTCATTCTGGGAGCTGTGTCTTCTTCAAGTAGAACCTCCCAAGCCCCAGCAGAAGCCCCTTGCTTGAATCAACCTGGATACCCCAAACCTGTGGATTCAGTGGTGCACTAATGCCCCTCTCCTCCTTAATAAGTGGTCCTCTGACAAATTATTTTCAACTACTGCCACACTCCGTAGCTCTAATTTCAACACAAAACTATCTTACACATTTTATTAATATCTTATCTTGTTCTCTTGCATCAACTCTCATCTGGAAAAATGAGAGCTGTTATTTTTTTGCCTTGCCTTTCATAAGAAAGGCATCATTTGAGGAAAAATATCTTGAGGAAAGATTTGTCTCACCTTCCATAGGAAGTGTGGCTCTTTCTTATTTTTTTTTTCCTAAAACATTCCAAGACTGTTAAAAATCAAATTAGAAATGACAACCACCTTTTCTATGTTACCCAAGACACTCTCCAAATTGCAACGTAGATCTAATCCCTACTAGTTTGGGTATTTTACCATGCAAGAGTTCTTACATGGTCAAAGATCTACACTAATATCCTGCAAACTCAAATACCACAGGCATTGAGTTAAGTAATGTACTTAATGTACTTCTTTCTTCTCTCAAGACAGAGCTTAAAGACTTGTCATGAATAGCATGAAATCTAACCTTCCCACGCTTCCTTGTGGAAACCCTCTCATAAAAACATAGAACATTAGCCTTAGAGAGAATTTCTCTCTGACTTTTGTGACATGAAAATGGACTGCAAACAATGGTGCTGGCCCAGGTCCAGGGTTTCTGGACACTGCTCCTTAACATAGAGTGAGTTCACAAAGCCTGGGGCTGCATTTTGGAAGATATCGGATACTTTCAATACTGTACACTCTTGTGTCTACACACACAAAGTAAAGCAATGGACTGGGGCAATTACCCTTGTAATCCAAGTGTGCCTCCTCCTCCCCACATACATATTTTGGCTTCAATTATTTGAGCATTTCACACAAAAAGTATCCCACCTCCCTGGATAGTTGCTTCTCTACCAGATTTTGGACAGTACATGCAAATACAAAGTATCCCTTAGTCTGTACATAGGGGTGACTGAAAAATATGGCTAACATTGAATGAGAGTCCTCAATATAAAGTGTGACCAAAAGTATAGCAAGTGTTGTCCCTAGTGTTGTCAGGTGGGAAAGCAGTTATGTAAAAGTGTCAGGGTGCGTCCTCATCCACTTCATTCACTGCATCTGACAGTCACTTCCGGTCCTTCCCCAAGGTTAAAATGGCAGTTCAGGGTAAGTGTTTTGTATGATTCAGGAACGTACAACTAAGAGCCTTCAGAAAAAGGATTTCTAGAACTATTTCAGAGAGTGACAAGAGCAGCGGGATAAGTGTCTCCCTTTTCTGATGGCTCACCGTATAGCATGTCCTGTATGTTTCTTCAGGTGAAACGCAGCTTGCCTATGAGGTCAGTGTCACCCAAGCCCAGGACATATGGTGCATCCCACGCCTGAGGAGTAGGGAGGCTGGCAGGGGCCCGGCGCCCCAGGGAACTGACAGAAGCTGTCATCTGGCTGGCAGGAAGGCAGTTCACCTGTGGCCTGCTCGTTATCAGGGCCGTGTTGACAGACGCGGGCTGGGAAGAGCGAGGGTCTGTTCTGCGAGTGCTGACAGGGGGAAGGCTTCGCTTCCAGACCTGCTGTCAGAGTCACAGAGGGGCAGGAGATTCCTAAGCCGGGACAGAAGGTGCCTGTGCTCTGGGGCGTCCTTCTGTGGGCTTCACTGCCAGGGCACATGTAATCTGTGACTAGTGGGTGACCAAGGCTGAGGAATCATCCACCTCAACCAGCTCACAGCAATTTAAGGAAAAAGGCGCTATGCAGGGCAAGTGAGCCAAGCCCTTTGGCTATTGTTTGTCCTTTGCATTAAGTAATGAGAGGAATGTGTTGCTTTCTTTTAAATCTGTGCAGACGTTGACGTGGACTTCCCCACAGGAACCTGGATGGACTAGAGCTAAGTGAAAAAACATGTTTTAAATACATGAGAAATCTTTTTCAAGATTGAAAAAGGAAGATGGGCTTATTGAGGGCCAGGAATTTAGTTCAGTGGTTCAGGAGCCTCCCTTGCAAGTACAAAGTCCCAAGTCCAATCCCCTGTACCAAAGGGGGAAGAAAAAAAAATCTTTTTTTAAAAAAAGATAATTCTTGATACATGGTGGCATATGCCTGCAACCCCAGCACTCTGGAGGTGGGGCAGGAGGAATGCCTCAAGTTCAAGGCCAGCCTGAGCTATTGATTCAAGCCTCAGCATCGCCAACACCCTGTCTAAAAAGCCCCAAACCAAAACAATAAATAAATAAGTAAATAACGCACAGTGATGTGTGAGAATCTCTGAAAATGACTTTGGGACAGGTCAGGGATGTGTCTTTTAACTGAAGAAGAAAACTGTTTTTTATTGATCATGGCTGTCATTCCAAAATTTCAGACTACCAGAGACTCCAAAATGTCCTCCTACTCCTCAGTACTGAGCAGGAGACCCCATTGCTCCCAAATAAATGTAGAGGGAGTGCACAGGGTGTCTTCTGTGCTCCGGAGCCAGCTCCTAAACAAGACCGGGGTTCGAGCCTTAGCACTACCTCCACCAAAGGGGAAACAGTTCCTTCTTCAGCCAGTTGATAATGAAAACAACATGCCTCCTTGCCCAGAGGGAAGTTGGGGGAAGCCCAGAAAAACCCAGAAGAGTCAGGGGGCCTGATTGGTTAAGGCTGTGAAGAAGAGGATGGCTGGCAGGGGCAGTGTGAGATTAACGGTCTGGATAAAAGGTCCGTTATGAAGTCCTGGGAATTGTCAACATCTGATGAGGCCATGGAAATGAAAGAAAGACGATTTCATGAAGCCACGGTTCTCATTTTCTGGTCATAAATCAATATGTGTTTATGTCAGCTCACCTTGAAAGGAACATTTAGTCACAGGAGATAGTTTACCATAATTTATCACTGCTTCAGGTCAAAAGCAGCTGGGCTGCTGGGAGAACAAGACCCTGTGGGGATGACTCTCTGGTTACTGTCCCCCTGCTCGGTGTCAGGGCCACCATGCTTGCCAGTCCTTCCACCACTTCCTTCCCTGCCTCTAGCAGGATGTCCTGGCAACTCAGCACAATGTCCCTTGCTTAACGTACATTGCTGCTTCCTCCCTTGCTGTCCAGCCTCTGTGGTTTTCCTCCATCCCAGACCATGGCTTTGTCAGCCACGTTGACCTTATTTCCACCTCTGAAATTCCCACTTCCCTTCCTCATCTGTGGTTTCGAAGTCTTCCTTCTTGCCCTTCCTCTTCTTCCTTCTCAATGTCTTGGTCCCCATCTTTGTCTCTCTGTCCTCCATTCTTTCTTCCCTCTCCCAAATTCCAATTCAATGGGTCGATTGCAATCTCTTCCTTTTTAGTCTTTCTTCGATGCTGAACCCTCTTCAACTACTACATCCTTTTAAAAATCATGCATGCCTTCCTTGGTATTCTTGGCCTGTTTCTGCCTGGTTCTGGTATGTATTTGCATTTCCTTTCTGACCCATTCCTTATGTGTGGCACCCACAGTGTCTGCCTTTTGCCCTTTTCCCTATCCCCGTCTTCTTCTCAAGACTCTCACTTACTCAGCAGCTCCACCTAAATTGACATCTCCAGAATTATTCCTTCATGAGCCCAGGGTCATTTAACTGAACTCAGCACTGAGTAGCTGCCATGCCTGTGTTCCACTGCCTACAAGATACCCCCTTCACTGCTCGCCCCCACAGTGCCATGAGCTGAAAATGGCTACACTGAGCATCTTGCTCTAAAAGTCACCTCTCCTGCCCCTTAGTCCACCACCTGGTACCTTTCATCCTGCTTCTTAACTTCAGAGCTACAACCCCTAACATTTGATTCATCCCTATTCTTCAATTCTAATGGCCAAACTGTCTTGCTTCTTACTTCAGTGGGGCTTATTGGGGTAGCTGGTATTTGCCCTCTCTCCCCAGCTGTTTTCATTTACTTGGTCTTGGTCTCCCTCTCTCCATCTCTGTTTCTGTTTCTGTCTGTCTCTGTCTCTCTCTGTCTCTCTGTCTTTGTCTCTCTGCCTCTCTCTCTTACTGTGCCTCTCTATATGTCTGTCTGTCTTTCTCTCTCTTCTTCTCTAGACACTGTCTTGTAATGCCCAGGCCAGCTTCCAACTCCAGGGCTCAAGCAATTCTACTGCCTCAACCTGTGGAGTAGCTGAGACTACAGACACACACCATGGCGCCTAATGGCTCTTCTCCTTTTCAAAAGAGACTTCTGTCTCATGACCAGCATCCCTTCTTCTGCTCTGTCTTGGATGGAGCAGTCTTTGGCCCTCCATGCCCCTCCTGCTCTCTGTCCCCGGAGCACCCCACAGTAGTAATCACAACTTCTGTCCAGGAGCTCACAGGTCTCTGGGTCCAGGTTGCTGATACTGCATGGTCCCTGCCCAGCATCAGAACCCTAAGTCTGGGTCACAGTTTAAGGAAGCCTTTTTATTTTGTGGTATATATTCCAAGCACATCATCCTTATACTAACCCTGTGCAGCCCAGAGAACAAAGGACAAACTAACACCAAAACCTAGGATGGCTCAGCAGTTTCCCAGGATTTCAGAGTTGGCAATTTATGAGACAGGATCAATTTCCCTTACATCCCAGGCTCTGAGTCCAGTTTCTTTGGACATTTCATAAGATAAAAAGTGTTCCTTACCTGCTGAAATCAACCCATGTCTCCACACTATACCCAAAATAGAGTCTGACTTCCTTAGCCTGCCACTCAAGATGGAATCTTCATCATCTGGTTCCAAGTTACTTTTCTAAGTATATTTCTTGGAAAAAAAAAAAAAAACAAATTTCTTCTTGTTCAACATCTACATCATACTTTGCCAAAGACATCCTATGCCACATTTAACTAGCCCCCCAGCATTAGCTCAATTTACACTGTGCTTTTAAGGTGGTTGGAGTGGTCTTTTAGAAACACGAATGAGTATTTCTAATCCACAAATCATAATTGCTGTCAAATTTGAAACTATCTCAGCACCATCACGCAACCACAAGTGGAGAATTCCACACCATGGAGCTTTATTTCATGCACAAAATTATTTCAAATATTGTATAGTTTCAGGCTATGTGTATAAAATGTGTATGAAACCTAAGTGAATTTTGCATTTTAGAGTTGGAGTCACTCCCCAAGATATTTCAACATATGTACATGTGTGTGTGTGTGTATGTATGTGTGTGTGTATGATTTTAAAAGCTAAGAAAGCAAACCCTGAAATTTGAAACATTTATGGCCCCAAATATTTCAGATGAGGGACAGCAGTCAGGGCAGATGAAAGGATTGATTGTAAGGCCATGACTGTGTATTTGTTTAAAGCAAACACAAATGAAAGCAGAGAGGAAGGGTGCAGGAGCATAAGTAACAAAGGAAAGAAGAATGGCATCAAGATTTATTTTCCTCTCCCCGATACACACCCATTTTTAGGTTAAATCCTTTCCTTGAGAAAATGACCCGAGAGCGTGGCTGGTTCACTCCAGGTGACCTCCTCTTCCACTTGCCCCTTCAGAGGCATGGGTGGCTGTGTGGGAGCCAGGAGGGCCAAGACTAGGACAGATGGCCCTCAACCTCCCTGCAGAAGGGGCCTCTTTGCCAGGGCCCACCCCTGTCAGCACTTTCCTGCAGCCCCCCAGGGACACTGTTCTGATAACCTGAGTGCTACCAGCAAGTTTGCTGACCCTTAACAGGCAGAGGTCAGAGGCCCACTCGCCAGTGTCCACGGCAGGGCACTGACCCGGCTCAGGGGCCCATGGTCAGCAGGATCGCTGGCAGGCAGGGGCCCTAGACAGAGCCAAGCCCATCCCAGAGCAAATCAGCACCTTTACTCCAAAGTTCTGCCTGAAATACCTGAAAAGAAGCACAAAAGAGAGCCACAGTGGAGGGGCCTCTGGCACTGGAGCCTTGGTGAGAGCAGCACAGATTTTCCTGGTGGTCCATGCAGTTTAGCTCCTACAGAATAAGCCTGTCTGTTGGGGGGGCAGCTGGAGGCAGTCAGAGCCCAGACAGCCACTGGGAAAGCAGTGCTGTTAGTTGCAACACCTGTTCTGGCAGCTGGCCAGCAGCTGTTCTGGGCTTTGCCCTCTATACCCAATGCCAGATCCTTCTGTGTTCACCCCAAACTCACCCTCTCCAATAGATGAGTACTAAGGGTGGCATCTGTGAAAACTGGAGACCTTGGGCCAGAGATCTAGCTCAGTGGTTCCAGCGCCTGCCTAGCAAGTGCAAGGTCCCTGGTTTGATCCCCAATGACCACATACTACAATTCCAGATGTAGTGGCCAAGCCCACCAGCAATCATTACCACACACTACAAATGCCAGGCTTGGTGATCAAACCTGTAATCCCAGCACTCAGGAGGTAGAGGCAGGAGGACTGCTGAGTTTGAGGCTTGCCTGAGCTACATAGTGAGCTGAGGGCCAGCCTGAACTACAAAGCAAGACACTGTCTCAAAAAAAAAAAAAAAAGAAAAGAAAAGAAAATTAGAGACTTCGAGAAGAGCCAGATTCACCCAGTGCCCCAATTTTCCCATCTGCAAAATGGGTAGAATACTTATCTGTTCCATGCCACCAATGAAATCCTCATAAAAATTGCTGGAAATTGAACATGCTGCTGATACTGACATTAGTTGGCTGCAACTTCCCCATTTATTTATTTATTTATTCCTTGTCTTCTTCATCTTCCTCATGTGTCCCTTCATAAGCCCACTCTATTACAAGCAAATCACATTTGCAAAAATGCAATCAAACCAAATAAAAAGGTGCCAAACCACTGAAAATGAGCTATGTGCGTATTTATATACCAAAGACAAAATTTTGGTCCAAAATGCCAGAATATTACCTGCTTTAGCAGACAAAAATAGTCGTGACTTAAAATTGGTTGAAACAGGTCACACTAACTGAATTTTTTGGTGGGGTGATTACAGGAAAGGAAGTTTGTCCAATGGGTTGCAGCAGCAAGGTTAGCTTTTACAAAATCTCTGCTTTCTCTGTAGGGGAACTCAGTGTTAGCAAAAATGGTCCTGGGCCAGTTTCACACCTTCTACCCCCAAATTTCTCTCTCTAGCCAACTTGAGATAGCCAAAGTATCCTCGCAGAAATAAAGCAAGAGTTCCGGGGCACTCATCAGCTTGTGTAACTCTAGCTAATTTCCAACTAAGAACAACTTTCTGAAGAATGATACAAAAGGTGGACAACTGTGTATATATGTCTGACTCACAAAAGGGAGTTGTTAGGAAACAAAGAGGAGAGAGAGTGTGAAGAGAGGAGGGAAGGGAGGAGGCAGCGAGAGGAAGAGAGAGGGGGAAGGGACATACTTAAATACTGCTTTCAGCCTCGGAGGCCTTGGAGGTGTTAAGGGAACGCACTTGCTCCAGAGTAGGGTCGGTCTGGTGTGGACACCTCCAGGAAGCACTGGGCAGAAAGAGGACAGCAGAAAGCTCTGGACACTGAGGGAGATACTTGGAATATGGCGGTCAGAAGGAAATGCACCTCAGTTAATCTGATCCATATACCCACTAGACAGATGAGGAGGATGAGATGAGATCTCACACTTATTTCATGCTACTCTGATAAAGATGGCTACCGCTAATAAAAAGGCTGAAGCAGGGATATTATATTGAATCTAACCTGTGAAATTGAGTGAGAACTGGTCTCAAAGTAAAGTTGGGGCTGCAGATACAGCTCAGCGGTGTTACACCTGCCTGGCAAGCACAAGGTCCTGAGTTGGATCCTCAGTGCCAAAAAAAGGGGATAAAATGTTTTGAGGATGTAGTTAGTTCAAAGGTGGTTTCAACGTTCACTACCGGGGAGAGAAAAGAGCTGGTTACCTTTCCTTGAACGCTTCCTCTCTGTCCGCTGCAGCTCGAAGTGCTTTCCATTTAAGCCTGACCTCAATCCAAAGCCGCAGCCTAATGTAGTGCTTAAGTCCTGTCAGCCAGGGGAGGACATGACCAGGACTGGAACCAGCCAGGCTCCAGGCTTCGCCCTCAGCTGGGTTTGCACCTGCCCCATGCCACGCCAGGCTGTTCCCTTCCCAGGATGTGGCCAGATCTGAACTGCATCCTCATCCCTGTGGACTCCCTGGCAGCTTCCAAGGCACAGCAGGGGCCAGTTCTTCATTCTAGGTGGCTGGATACACTGGCAGGAATCATGGGGAAGAACTGGCTGGAGCGAAGCGGGCTGCCCCTCCTGCCACGCTCAGCACTGCTGTGGGCAAGAGCCAGTTGGACCAGCTGCCCCGTGGCCAGAGACAGGCTTTTCTCATGGTGTCACTTAGGGCGAGGACTCCTTCCCCTCAGACCACATGTAAACACACGCACACACATGCACACATGTACTCATACACACGTGTACATACACACACACCTGGGGGCAGAGAACCTGCAGCGTCTCACCCTGCCTCGGGGATCACGTGTAAGCCACTTACCTGCCTCCAGGCCCAAAGTGAGCAGCTTGCGCTCGCTCTGTGCGTGGCCCCTCCCTCCTCTTGCCCTGCAGGGTTATCAGAGGGGCAGGAGCCACTTTTCCTCTTTCAGGAGATGGAGGATCCTGGGGAGGCCAGTAGGTGGAGACCCGCCTGGGCCCGGAGGTCTTGTTTCTCCCAGACTTTGGTAATTACCTGCATCTGGAAACCGTGAGGTCCAGGTTAACCTGACCATTCCTCCCAAGCCTAGAGGAGGCCCGGGCGGGGTGGGGGGCGAGTGGGAAGGGTGTGTGAGTCCTTCCTAAGGCCATGAGATCTGTGCCGTCCTCCGTAGACATCAGAGGGTGTGGGCAGGACTCTGGTGTGGGAGCTGCCCCCAAAGAACAGGTGGGATCTCCGCAGGCAGGAAAGGGTACGAGCCGAGGGCTGCGGCCATGGGCTCCGTACCCATGGCTGAAACGTGGGCCCCAAGAAGGTCCAGTGTGGGTGTTGTCCAGAGCGCCAGCTGGGCGGAGAGGCCGGATGGCGGGGCCTTCCCATCTCCCCTTCTATTTATTCCTCTTCTGGCTCAAGAACCAGCTCCTGGTGGCCAATGGACGGGGACTTTCCTGTCCTCCTGCCTGGCCCAGCAGCCAGACTGCTGGGAACCTGCTACAGTGGCTTCCCCTCCAGCCTGCTCCCCTGGAGGCTTCTCCACAGGGGAGGAAGAGAGCGCATTGTTATCCCCGAGCTGAAAGGAAAGGCCAGTGGAGAGTGTGAGGGTTCTAATTATACCCAGCTCCAGCGGCTGCTCTTTTTTGTTATTCTTTTCTCCGAAAATGTACTCAAACCCCCCAAATCTGAGTTATTCCATGGCCCTCTTCAGAGGGGAATGCCCAAGGGGGAGAGGAATCTCGGCAAGCGCAGAGGCTCCTCGGACTAACGGAGAATAACCACGAACTAGTCTCCCTGTAAAACGAGCGAGTTACAGATAAGTAACTTCAAGTCCCCCCCGCCACATCCTTGCTCCCCTGTCCGCCCTCCCCCACCCTCTCTACTCTATACATTTCTGTATTCTTACTATGTATGTACGTAATTGGAAAATACATAACTGTCCTCTGTCCATTTACCTAAATGTATTACGTATGTGGTTTTGAATTAAAAGCCTGAGGGTAGAAAGTGAACAGAACATTGAGTGGATGCCAAAGTGGAAATAGGACGCGATCTGCATTCTATAAATAAAAATATCTGTCCACTTAGGTTTTATTTTCCTGCCATATAGAAGGACAAGGCTGTTCCTGCACTTTCCTGCTTGCATTCCCTAGTCCTTTCTGGAAATCTCTGCTACCTGATCCTCCCCGCAGGACCATACCACCCCTGACTGTCACATTGCGGGGCGGGGGGTGGGGGGGGGGTGGTGGTGACGCACTGCAACCCATCTGCTCACAGCAGAGCCAAGAACCCCACTCCCAAGTGCTCCTAACACTTGCCCTTAGCCCTTGGAGGCCAAGGCTGCAGGAGTTCAACCCACACCTTGCTTAGGTTTCTACTTTGATGAACCTCACCAGATTCTCTTTTTCACTCCAGCTCCTTTCCTACAGGAGACACAGGGCCTTGAAGAGCGAGGCACCTGTGGGGGAGGGACAAGCAGGCTGCTATAGATGACTCATAGACTGTACATGCTGAGGTGAGTTGTTGGTAAGTTTAACAGTTAAGATCTCTGCACTGAGATGACAAAGCTTACCTTTAAATTTCTCCTTTATTTGTACTTCCTGTGACTTCTAAAGTTTCAGTGCGGCAAGTTACACTGCATTTTCCTATCACCTGTTGCCAAGGATGAATTTACTACTGATTTTTCCTCTGCTTCCTAAAGTGACACCACTAACCCAATGTGGGATGGTTTCATGAGAGGGTGAGCTAATGGCACTCTCCTCTTCAGAGTGTATCTTCTCATTTATTTCTACATGGCACGTCAGGGTCCATATTGGCTGCTGTCAAATATTATAAAAATGTCTTGTACATTCTCTGCAAAGATCAAAGATAAATTGCTTTGAGGTCAAGTTTTTCGGGGATGATAAAATCTTCTAATGAGTTCCAGGTGCCTGTTTCCCACTGGTCAGGAGGCCATCTGCAGGTCATTGCAAGGGCATTATCCAAGCTCAGGACTATTGACAAGACAGGTGTGCCTGACATTTTTCTTCTACTATCTCTTTTAAATTTATCCACTGGGGGCCGGAGATTTAGCTCAGTGGTTCCAGCGCCTGCCTCACAAGCACAATGCCCTGAGTTTGGTCCCGGTAACCACATACAATGCTGGGCGTGGTGACTCATGCCCACCAGCAATCAATACCACATACCACAGTGCCAGGCCTGGTGGCTCAGGCTGTAATCCCAGCACTCGGGAGGCAGACAAGAGGATTGCTGAGTTCAAGGCTTTCTGGGCTACATAGTGAGCTCAGGGCCGGCCTGAACTACAAAGCGAGACCATGTCTCAAAAAACAAGCTCTAATGGAGGGAAGAAGGAAGGGAATGAACTTGATGTTGTCTTCATCGAGCCTCAGAATGGCAAGTGCCCTCAGCAGGCACCCTGGGCATCTCAGAGGTCACATGTGCCCAGACTGTATCTGTGTGGATGATGGCCACTATAATTCACAGGACCCCGAGAAAGGCCAGCCCTGTCCCCTCCAGAGAGAGGAGCCCAGCCTCCCATCCACCCACCTCACACCCAGCTGAGGAAAAGAATAGGACCCTGTTCTCAGGAGCTCACCCTAAGTGGGGCCCACAGCCCCTCTGCAGTGTCCACAGCTGGCAGTGACAGGGATGCAGAGTCACACCCATCAGGAGCTGGGTCTCAACCAAAGAGTCTCTGTACATCTTTTGTTCATCTGGTGAGTTTTTCATCTTGCAAAGAAAAGCCCTTTCAGTCATTTCGGCAGTCTTGAAAGCAATGGCTCCCTTCAGCAGGGAGGCCACCACGCGCCACTCTGTGCCAAGCCATCAGGCAGCACGCCGTGGCCAGTCCCAGTGTGGGGTAGAGGACTGCTCCGGTCTGTCCCCATCACTCTGCAGCTGGGGCCCTGGGCAAGATACCAGCCTCACTAGTCTTGCCTTTCTTTATCATAACATGGAGGTGATGGTGGTGGTGATAATATCATTTTCAGACAGCTTTCTGCTAAATGCACTAAATGAAATAATACAAGTAAACCATTTAGTAATACCAAGAAATACAGAGGGCTCTCAATAAACAGCAGCTACTATTAGGTCTTCTTTTTCACTTCCCATCATTCTTTATACACTTTGCATTGCAAAGTATGTACATATACATATATATATATGAGTGTGTGTGTATATATATATACACCATATATAGTATGTGTGTACACATACATATACATATATGTGTGTAAGTATACATATGTATATGTACATTCACATACATATATGTGTATATGTAAGTGTATATATGTTTGTGTACATACTTATATGTATACATATATGTACATATACATATATATGAGTGTGTGTGTGTGTGTATATATATATATATATATATATATAAAATCCAGATACTAAACAGAACTCAGTTACATAGACTATATCTATTCTACTAGGGAAAAACAGGAAATCACATGAAAATAACTTACAAAAAAGCTGTATATGTTGGAATGAGGGATTAGGTTCCGTGCCTGTGTTTCTGGTGCTGGTAATTGAACCCAGGGCATTTGCACTGAACTACATCCCCAGCCGTTTTAAACTATTTTGTATCATGTTTTGAGACAAGGTCTCACTAAACTGCTAAGTTGCCTGGCTGGACTAGAACTTGTGATCCTCTTGCCTCAACTTCCCATATACGTGTCAACAGCCAGTGTGACCTCAGAGACTCCTCCACTGCAGAACTTCACATCTGTATGTCTTGTCCCTGAGCTGAGGCTGCCTGGCCCGTCCCCTGAGGAAAGTGCCCTTTGCCTCGCAGTGAGGTAACCTGAGAACACGTTTGGTCCTGCCTTTGGGGGACACACAACAATGAATAAAACAAAAGAAGTACTGAGATCAAGGAACACTGCTTTGGCAGAGTTAAAGAACAAGTGCTCACAGAACAAGGGAGGGAGACAGGTTGGTTTTGCCGACCCCTTGTCCAGGAAGGCACTTCCTTGTGTAGGACTGGGTGTGGGAAGTAGCTCATCTATATGAACAATTTGACCAATGATCCCACGTGTAGAGAGCTGACCCACTGGTACTCAGGTACAAGCACAAAATGCTGCTTGTGTAAGGCTGAAAACAACCAAAGCACCCAGCAATCAAATGCTGGTTGATTAACTGGTACCTTCATTTTATGGAGTACTAGATAGTCATAAAGAAGACAAATGAGAAGGATCTCAAGTACTAATACAGAAGGATTGCCAGGATCCACTCCGTCTCAAAAGGGTGCTGTTGTCAGGAAAGGAGGAGCAAGCGAAAGACCATCAAAATAACTACTGGGCAGTTTAGCAAGACACTGTAAACATGAGAAGAAGATTGGGAGAGAAAGAATTCTGTGTTAACCTTTCAGCATAGTTTTGACCAATATGTATCTGCACACATTCAGAAAGAAAATTATATTGTATTGGAAAAAGTTCTTACTATGAGGGGCAGCTCAGTAAACACAAATAATCCTGGCCTCTTGTACTCCTTCGGTGTCTGTGCAAATACAACATCTACCTGTCTACAACTCCCTCCCCATTAGGCATTCATTATTGAGCATCTACTATATGCCTTGCTGGAAGCATTTCCAGTGGACACAAGGCTCTTGCCTTGCTGGGCTTACAGACTATTTTGTCTGAGTGGAAGGACACTGGGTTTGAACTCCATAAGTGAGAGGAAGACACACAGTGTTGTGTAGAGAGACAGCATGTACTAGCCCAGGAGGAACAAGAAGAGACCCCCAGAGAGAAGCCAACCAGTGGGTCTGGAAGGAGGAGCAGAGTGCCTGATGATGGAAAAACCAATGAGCGCATTGTGACGCAGAAATCATGAGAAGGGCCGGAGGGTTAGCTCAGTGGTTCCGGCACCTGCTTCACAAGTGCAAGGTCCTGAGTTCGATCCCCGGTAACCACATATAATGCTGGGCATGGAGACACGCCCACCAGCAATCAACACCGCATACCACAATGCCAGACGTGGTGGCTCACGCCTGTCATCCCAGCACTCGGGAGGCAGAGACAGGAGGATTGCTGAGTTCACGGTGGCTTGCCTGGGCACCATAGTGAGCTCAGGGCCAGCCTGAACTACAAAGCGAGACCCTGTCTCAAAAGCAAAAAAAAAAAAATTTAAAAAATTTAAAAAAATCATGAGATATTAAATTCAGAACCATGAATAAAATGTTACTAGAATAGACCTGGGCACAGTGGTACGTGCTTGTATTCCTGCTGCTGAGGCAGAAGGTTCATGAGTTTGAGGCCAGGCTGGGGTACAGTGAGACCCTGTCTCAAAACAATAATAGGAATTGCCAGCTGGCCTGGCAAAGAGCTCTGGGGAAGAGTGTTTGGACGAAAGAAACAGCATATGAGAGAGTACTGCGTGCCCAACTCAAAGTTCAGTATGATTTTGGTCTTACTGATGTGTTAATCTCTTACAGAGAATATACAAACATATATGTTGTATATTGAAAATCAGTGTCAGGCTGAGAGGGTACTTGAGTAGTTGAATGCTTGCCTAACAAGCACATAGCCTGTGTTTGAGCCTCACACTGCCAAAGTAAGTATGTCCAGTGTGATGGTATCAGACAGGTGGCCAGGGGCCAGACCATGCCAAGTCTTTCTGTTATGTCAAGGAAGATGCACTTTGTTCTTTGACGATGGAAGCTGAGGAAGGGGTTTAAAGCATTGATGTGTTTTAGAAAACTTACAATGGCTGCCGCAATGTGGACTGTAGAGAGAAAAAGACTTGCTGGTGTACTCGGAGGATATTGAATTTAATAATTGTGTGTATCATTTATAGGATTTTGATCACAGAGTAGCATTTTGTTAACAGAGAAAGAAACCCAAATAAGCTTGTGATGCTTTGGAATGTAAATTAGTCATAAAGGAACAATCATTTCAAAGGGTTCAGTGGAAACATTGAAAACATTTTGGTTTTACCTGAATAGAAGACATTAAAAGTTATTTACTTAATCTTTCTTTGTTGGAATCTTATATAGGATTATATATAAATGAAACTTCAAATTTTGACTTGATTTTCCTCTATTAATTTTTTAATTAATAATTGAGATATTTATAGATTCATTTGCTGCTGTAGGGAATAATAAAGAGTTCCTGGATTCCCTTCACCCAAGGCCTCCAACAGCAACATCTTCTAAATTCTTGTGTGTGTCGTACAGGATGCTGACCTTGACACAGTTCGCACCCAGCACCCTCTCCTGCACTTTCACAGCCACACTAGCCAGCCCAGTCCCCATCGTGCTCTCTCCCTCACGTCTCACAATCACTACACACTACACCGTAGTCCTCTGCTTGTCCTGCATTCCAGGAATGTAATGTGGAGTCACGCAGGAGGAACTCTTTAGGCTTGCCTTTGCATTTCCTCTTTCCAAAGGGACTCAACACAGTTCCCTGAAGACTCATCCAAATGGTTGCATGTATCTATAGTTGGTTTTCATTATTTGAGGGTATCTAAGCAGTTTCCAGGATTAGTCTGTAGGGCTGCTATGCACATTTGTGTTGGTGTTTGCAGATCTTTGTGTGAACAGTGGTTTTTATTTCTCTAGGGTAAATGCTCGGGAATGAAACTAATACATGAATTTTTGAACCCTTTATCAGTCATTTAGTGAGCTCTGGAGAAGGAATGATATTCAAATGTCTATTCTCACCATGGCAGTTTAACAAGTTAAAGACCCTTCTAGTTGCTACTGTAGAACTATTCTCAGAGCTCACAAAGGATATGAAAAGTGCTAAGTGTATGAATAAAATACTTGAAGTGTAAATTGTTTCCCTGGGGAAAAAACAACTTAATTTCACCTGGGGTAATAGAAGCAGGAAGAAATAAACACTGTTTTGTGCTCTTCATAGTAATCATTTTTTTTTTTTGCCTGAAATTTCCAGTGACCTGAGAAATGGGCAATACAGTTTATTGTCACATGTAAGATACTGGAATAATCTGAGTAAAGACAAAGGCATTTTACCTTGTAGCCGAAGACCTAAAAAATGAGTCTTCAAAAAACAATGACGTTTCCAAAGAGCTATTGCACACTTCTGTGACCCCCTCACATTTTTTCTTTTTATCTTACAAACATTAATTTCATTATTTTAATATTCCCTCTCAGACAATTCAAAATCTGCCACCTACAGATCAGTTTCTGTTATCTGATATTTCACTCTTGTTTTTCACTCAGTTGACTCTTTTCTCTTCCAGCCTGATAATTTTTGATGAAATTATGTATGTCTGATGTTAAAATAATAGGCTCCAGATAATATTTATTACTCCAGAAATGAAGATTTTATTTCCTTTTGGCTGACACAGTACAAGAATTGCTTGACCTAGGAAGCACCATGTCCTGGGGTTGGGAAGGGCTCGGGTACCTTAGACTTGCCCCCTGCTCCATACAAATGCTGTGCCTATTCTGGGGCACTGTCTAAAAGACTTGAGTGCTTATTACCACCTTTACCCTAAATTCCAGTTGTTTTTTTTTTAGGATGATGAAATTTTCTTAGTTATTGTGCTTCTAAGTTTACTTTTTACTCATTTGCATAGTAGTTTGCCCTTTACACATATGGTTTAGAGTTTAGCAAATGTCTTTTTAAAAATATTTTTCAAAATTTATTAGTACATGCTTGCAATTCATGCAGTTTTCAATCATCTTAGGAGTGCTCCATATGCATATTACAGTTTGTTTCTTGTTTTTTAGTCCCTCCTTCCTCTTTTCTTCTCCTCCTCCAGTTCCCCTGCCCCTTCTCCATACCTGTTGATTTTATTTGTCTTAGACAACGTTGTGGTGCACAGTATTTACATTAATTGAGGCTATTAGACTCCTGAATGTGACATAACTTTATTCTTCTATTTCCTCTTCCTCTCACGTCATCTTTAATCACTCCCTTATTACAAAAGATCCATCCTCTTGTCCCTTCTATCTATCCTTTAAAATTTTCTTTTTCTCACTCAAGTGAGAGATATCATACTGTATTTAAACTTGTGTGTCTGGTTTATTTCACTTGACATTATATTTTCCAGGTGGATCCATTTCCAAATTTACCATTCTTTATATCTGAGCCACTCTATATAGATACATTTTCTTTACCCAACCACTTGTTGATGAGTAGACAGGATGGTACCAAGATTTAGGTATTATGAATTGTGCTGCTACAAACATTTGTGTGCATGTATCACTGTAGTATGATGATTTAAGCTCTTTGGAGAAGATACCTAGCCAGGGAATAGCTGGTTCACATGGAATTTCGATTTCAGTTCTTTGAGAAATTTGATTCTGATCTCCATAGTGGTTGTACTAGTTTCCATTGCCACCAACACCACCAGGAAGACTGTTGTTATTGTTTGATTTGTTAATGAAATGTTGTTCTTGTCTCATTTCCTAATGGTTCCCATTCTTTCAGAGTAAGACAGAATCCTAGTACTAATTTGCATTTCTCTAATGGCCAGAGATAGTGAACATTTTTTCAAATACATGGCCATTTGTATTTCTTCCTTTGTGAAATGTCTGTTCATTTATCTTTCCAATTCTTGATTGGGTCTATAATTTTAGGTGGTTAGGTGGTTTAATTTTTTATTAGTTATTTGCACATTCTAGATATTAGTCTTATGTCTGAGTAGCTGGCAAAAAACATTTCATTCTGTAAGTTTTCTCCTTATTCTATTGATTGATTCTTTTGCTATACAGAAGCTTTTTAGTCTGATAGAATCTCATTTGTTGATTCTCCCAAGCAAATGTCTTATAAAATTAAGCACAATTTTTTGAGATCACTTCTCTGCAGTTACCCCTTCCTTGGGTTTTGGTTCAAATACTGATCACTTCAGCACTACCCTCAACAGTATTCTGTCCTGAGAGACTGTCCAGCTCCCAGGTACTACTCGTAGCTTGGCTTCTGTTCTTCATGCCCTGAATTAATAAAGGTCCTGGGTTTGGGGGAGGGGTGAAGCTCTCCCTTTTGTGGTTCCCTTTGCTCCAGAGTTTGAGTATCGCACATTAAGAAGTCAGTGGTCACCTCTCCTGTTATTTCACTTTGAGGGTGCTCCTTGTGTCTGCTTTACATGACTTCAAGCTAGACTGGGCAATTTGATTTGCCCAGCACATCCTCCCCTTGCAGTTGTTCAGCTGGAGAAGCAAGACCTGACCTGGTCAGATCAAAGTGTTAGCTTATTGGAGACTGGTTTCCTGGTGAAGAAAGGGCTGGGTATGTAGCTCAGGGCAAAGACCCTAGGTTCAATCCCCTGTGCCAGGAAACAGGGAAGGAAGCAAGGGGATGAAAAAAGAAGAGAGGGAAGAGAGAGAGAAAGAGAAAGAGGGGAAGAGAAGGAGGGAGGAAGGCAGGAAGAAAGAGACTCAGAGAACTGGAACAACATGCAGTGGGTCATGAATTCACTGACCTCACCATTCCTGGTTTCCAAGCACACTGATGTGGAATTTCTGCCATTCAAGTCATGTGACCCCAGCCTGACCCCAGCTCCTCTGCCTGCTGCAGCCAATGATGCCAGTCTAGTGCCTGCAGCTTCCTTCCCAGCCATAGCCTTCTGACCCAGGTCCTTCTTCACACATGGACCATCTTCCAGGACCCACTCTCTCCTGCCTCAGGGCCTTTGCACTGGCCACAAATAATAGTCTCTGTCTTCTCTCCTTTCTCTTTGCCATGTTAATGCCCACTCATCCTTGAGATTGAAGCTTCCCAGCTCAAAAGATAGTTTTAGGGCCAACTCTCTGAATCTCTAAAGTAGTTTAATTCCTTGGCAGACATTTACTTAATAGCCTTTGGTTTCCCTATTGACACAATACAGACTTAGACGCTGTCACTGAGGGCTGCTTCCCCATCCTATAGTGATTCCAGGAGTATTGGACCAGCCTCTTGTTTGCTTATAACATGTCACTCATGCCTTGCACGGTCCTGACCCACACATGGGACTCAGCAGATAATGCACAACTCAATAAAAACTATCACACATTACTGTAGTAGTGAAATAGTGCAAAAAGGCTTTGGGAAAGCTGGCGACAGCCTCTCCAGGCAGCCAGCCTTGTGTGGGTTCTTTTTGCTCTAGTACATCACATCCTTCTATTTCCCCCATCCCTGTGCCAACCAAGCCCAGGAAGTGACCATGGGGGCCTTTCCACTAAAACGCACCTCTTAAAAACCTCCCTGAGCAGTCCTGTCTGGAAAGAGCTTCCTCCTGTTCACAGGGACACACCTTGTTTCCAACCACCCCCCAGGCGCAGCCCGAGCTGCCAGAGCTGCTGAGAAAGGTGCCCTGGCCTGAGGGACACCCCAGTCAGCAGCTGAAACCAGGCTGCGCCCCGGGAAGCTGCTGTGCAGACCCCTCTCTGCTGTCTGGACCTGGTTCCTCAGCACAGCAGAATCCAGCCATGAAAACAGCTTTACCTATTAGCCATTCTCAGATAAATTGGCATTTTCATTTTCTTCTCCTAGAAGGAGCTGTTTGCAAAAGTTATAGTAGGTAGTCCCCGCGGTTCCTCTTGAAAGCTCCGGGGAGATTTACCGGCTCTGCCCTCCAGACATAGTAGCCATTCATTTACAGCTTCTCCGCATTCACAGAGCTGAACGAAACAGCATCGGACTGTGGAAATTGAAACAGTAGCACAGAGAACACAGGCTTCTACTGAAGGAGAGCACCGGCAACACGCTGAAGTTCTCCTAATCTAGTTTAAACCTTTTAATCCTCTAAGCTACCGCCAAGTGGTGTCTATTAAAAAATACTTTAGTAGAGAGGCTATGACTTTACCAAACCCACCAATGGATCGTTTTGTTGTAGGAATAATTACCTTCAAATCACATCAGTTTTGTTTGCCGAGCCTTTTCAAAAACAAACACTCATGTACTAGCAAGCCTGACCATTATGAAATTAAATAAGTCTCACGGTCTAATTTTGCCATTGCCAATAATCAACTCGGAGAAAGAACATAATGGGTGAGTGTTTAGGTCCTTGTTGTTGCTATAGGAGAAAAGTGACGCAGGAGAGTTAAGGCCTAACTCCCCACCTGAAACGCAAGTTTGTGTTCTCTAAAAACTGAAGAATGAATTTTAGGAATGATGGAGGTTTGAGTAGGAAAATTTTATTGAGAGAGAAAGCTTCTCCCTTAAGAGAGACAGAAGGGGGGATCCCGGAAAGTGGGTAACCCCCCTACCTCACTTTTTAGAAGGCTTTTATGAAGCAAAGTCATGAGGTGAGGTGGGTCTGAAATAGGGGCTACCAATAAGATTCAAAAACGGTAGATGGGTTACAATTGACCAATGAGTACAGTGGGGGCTTCCAATAAGATTTGAAAGAAATGGGCAAACCATGGCTAACCAATGGGTAAATGACAAGCACAGTTACTTCAGCAATTTCAATTGAATAGGGTCCAGTGAGAAATCAAGCCCTAGAGGGTCTTGCTTGTCAGGAGACTCCTCCAGGTGGTTCAAAGTCCTGGCCCACTGTCTGGGGAATTTGCAATCGTTGCATTCCCAGGCAGGAGCTGGATCTGGATTTTGACATTCCATCCTGGGAGAATGAGGTCTGCCACTCACTGCTATCTGAAAGTGTAGTTTCTCATTGATGGTGTTGACCTCTGAGGATGTTCTTTTTGTAAGTCTTTCAAAAGCCAGCCCTATCTATCTTCCTACATATGTCTAGCTGGCTTTTTTAACCTACAATAAAAGGAAATGTAGATACTGTGGGGTTTGGATATGTTGAAAGAGGTTTGGAGAAAACTTAGTATAATCAGTGAAACTGGAACTTCTCTTTAGGAAAAGAGTGCATCTCAAAGAATATAGGAAGCACATTCTAGTGATAAATACAAATATTTGCCTGACATTCTGGGGTATCCTGTTGTTGGCAGCCTGAAAAGCTTGAATGGGCCAGAAATAATAATGACAATGCTAGAGAAGATGATGGAAGCCAAGGTGGTAGGACCCGGGCTAGATTAATAAATCTTGAATGTTGAGATAAGGAATTTGAACTTGCCTTGGCACTAGGGAACCATTTAAGTGCAAACAAAGGAAAATGATATGTACATTCACGAAGTCTCCTCTGCACCTGTCCGAGGGCAGGTTTTACCTTCCCAGCATCCTCTGACAGAGCTGAGTAAGATGCCACAGGTGCAAGCATCGTTCTTTAACAATCCTAGTGGATTCTTTGAGTACAGAGCCTTGTGAAGTTATTAAACAAGAAAATTAATGCATCTGCATTATGGGATGAGCCATCTATACTACATGAAAGCAATGAGAGTAAGAATGTAATTAACAGACTGGAGATAGGGAATACCTTGGAATACAATAATACCTTGGCTCACAAACCTCATTCACTCCACAATTTTGGAAAAAGAAAGCCATAACTGTGTTTACGTGGGAAAGATGGCCAGAGTCATGTTTATCACCTGACTTAGAGTTTGAAAAAAAAAAAACAGAACTGTGCTGAATGCTTTCCTTCATGAACCAAATTATTCACAAACAAAAGTGTCAATGAACTGAAATATCACCGTATAAAGACCTGCATGTAAATCTATATCACTAAGAAATTTATGAAACAGATAAGATTCCCTGCTATGAGTCCTATCCAGTCACATCCGTTACATTCTTTTAAGGTAAAAATCTGTGTCTCAAGCCTATCAAACTCCTCTTTCATCTCTTAAATTAGGATAGTTTTGGAGATGCGAATAGCTATCTAAATGGCCCACATTCCACACTAATCCACAGGGGGTTGATTATTTCCTTGCATTAAAGATAAAGCAGGATGTAATTTAGAGAAAGAATCAATCCCCAACCAGGCTTGCAATTTTTCAGAGTTGCATAAGTGATTTCCTCACTATGATCCTAAACTCTTGCTTTGTTTTTCACTGAACCCCAGAGCAGGTCTGGACAACACTGGCATTTAGTTAGGTATGTTCTTCTCCAATGTGAACCCTGAAAAACCACTTGGCTCAGTCTCATGTGACTGGCTAGGACATCACATCCTCTCTGGGCAGGACTGTGGTGGTAGGAAGGGTTATGATCATGACTGTGGAGGGCAGTGGCCTGGAGAGGAGACATACAGGTTGTGGGCCACTTGGCCAGTCCCCTCACATCAGAAGTCCTTGACTATTTGCTGACTGTCTGGGTTACACTTTGGAATTCCTCGCTGGCCATATGCTTGTTCTTGCTATTAGCCATGTGGGCGTCCTTTGTGTGTTTTAGCTATCAACCAGTGTCCGACAGAGCCAGGCTGGTGGCAGGAGCATGTGGAATTGCACACAGGCGAGTTGCAGTCAGGGGATGATGACGAGGACTTGAACTATAAACCTGAGCAGGGGGACAGAAAGGAAAGAAATAGAGGGCAGTGCTCTAGGAGGTATACGGTTATTTCATCTTATATAATATATTTTAATTGTAAAATCAATAAACCGGTTTGTTCATTTCATTAGCCCATATAATGCTGTCCTTTTCCCCCTTGTTTGAACTTGATGAATAGTTTCAAAAGACCTCTCTGTTCTCAGAAGTTGGAGGGATACATTTCCTAAAGGAAATAGGAGCTCAAGATATATTGCTAGGAATGTGGGAGTTAACTCTCAGGAAAGTACTTAGTTGCTGAAAAGTAACCGTGGAGCTGGGTTCTCCATAATCAAAGTTCTTCTGTAATTACAGAAAAAGTTTCTTTGGAAGCAGTGAACTGCGTGTGTCTCCAGTTCACGGTGTTACCAGGGACTCTCACCAACACGGGCAGCTGAGGGCATGTGACCTACTGGGTGAGAGCTCTCATACTTCTGTCCAGATCTTTGGTGATTAGATTTCATCTATACATAAGTCATGAATAAACTACTACACCCTCACGAATAAACTACTAAAACAAACCAAACAATTTTTTAAAACATTATTTTTAAGGCAAAATTTTACAGGAAAACTATATTTCTTTGACTTCTCATTTCATTTGTTCTCTAACAAAATTCTAAGGAAAAGAAAAGCCTTTCAGAGTCCATGCACAATGCCTTGTTACTACAAAATTACTTTTGGCAGAAACATGCTAATATTAACATGAATAAAGATGAAGGGGGAGAACACAGGTAGGAGGGGACTCCAACATTAAACAGACAAAGGAAGGTTGAAAGGACAGACCTGTCCAAGGAGACAAAAATATATACACAAAAGTGACTGTGTTGGGAAGTGGATTTTATTTTTATTCTGAGAAAAGAAATAAAACACAAGTGATAGAGGAGATCTGCCCAGTCTTCAGTCAATGTAAAATGTAATTCTAAATATTTAGAGTGTATTTATTGTCCACACACTAAGGAATTAATATTACTTCTATCTTCATTTTTATCCATACATGTTTGTAATACATAAACGTTACTTTCCTTGGGACCGGAGATTTAGCTCAGTGGTTCCAGTGCCTGCATAGCAAGCGCAAGATCTCTGGTTTGATCCCCGGTAACCACATACAACAATACCAGGTATGGGGGCTCCCACCCACCAACAGTCAGTACCATATACCACAAATGTGTGGCACACACACACACACACACACAAAAGATTACTTTCCTTCTGGGGCATTTGTACATGTACATAATACATCTTAATTCTTTTTAAAATCTTTATCCTCTTCCCTTTCCCTGCTCTCTCCCTTTTTCTTTTCTTTTCTTTTCTTTTCTCTCTTCATTTTGAACTCTTTGTAGTTCAGGCTGGCCCTGAGCTCACTATGGAGCCCAGGCAAACCTCAAACTCAGCAATCCACCTGCCTCTGCCTCCTGAGTGCTGGGATTACAGGCGTGAGCCACCACACCCAGCATTGTGTTATGTGGTACTGACTGCTTATGGGCATGAGTTACCACGCCCGGTATTGTTGTAGGTGATTACTGGGGATTGAACCAGGGACCTTGTGTTTGCTAGGCAGGCACTGGAACCACTGAGCTAAATCTCCAGCCCATGCTCTACCCCTTTCTTGGTTCCCTTCCTTTTTATAAAAGATCTTCTCCCTATTTCCTATTATCTATCTTTCACTTAGATATTTATATTTTGAGTTTCTCATATAGGAGAAACTATGGATGTTTAAGGTAGTGTGTCTGATTTATTTCAGTAAACATCATATTCTCAGAGTACATTGATTTTCTTAAAAACGACTCAAAATTATCCCTCGTTGTGGCAGAATAGGTCTACATTGTAAATGCCACACTTTCTTTATCTACTTATCTGTTGTCCAAGATTTAGCTCTGGTGAGTTGTGCTGCTATAAACATGAGTATGCACGTATCACTGTAATATGATGTCTTTAACCGTTAGGAAGATACCTAACAGCTGGGTCTAATGGAATTATATTTTGAGTTTTTATTAATAGAGGCTAGGTACAAATGAATAAAGTTTTTCTGGACTTACTGACAAAGGAATTTGGATGAAAGGTAATTTGAGATATCTTATAAATTGGTATATATTATACAAATTGAGCTCACTCTCATTTAGCAAATCAGAGAGTCGTTAACATGGGGAAAGTGTATTGAAGAATGATAGGGTGAGTTCACTACAAGGATGGCCAAGGACAAAGCAGAAAGTCCAGCTCTCTCCACAGTTCGTCTCTACCCCCTCATTGGCTCACTGTTCTTCCAATACTGAGCTTTCAAAGTCTGTTAATGGCCACGTCTCTCATTGTTAAACTCTGTTCAAATTTCATATTTCAAAGTTCTAAAATCAATATTTCTTCATCCAAAATGAGTTTTCCACTTTTTTGAGAATTTCATTTTTTGATAAAGTTCACCTTTGTCTTACTGAGTTGAACTCCATTAAACTATATTTTAAAGTTCATGTTTTCAATGTGTTCAACTTGGAATGTGCAACCCTGTTCTTGATCATTTCATTTCTCATTCTAAATATTGCAAACAACATTTTACAGTTGATGCAAGAAAAACACTTACAGTCTAGATTCATTCAAAACTTTCCATCTAGCAATTTTGCTTTGGGGTATTTTATTTTTCATGAAATATATAGCCTTCCTCCATTTAAAATGGAAATGAGGGAAAAGGCACAGTAGTGTACAGAATATCTCAAGTCTCCAAATCTGCCAGCTGCTTCTAAACAGTTGTCACAGAAACCTTAGTGATGTCCCTAGATAATTATGCCTCAGATGATACTGGGCTTGAATGAGCACGGCCAAATTACTGTTGCCAAGAGCTTTTTAACCATGTTAATAAATAAGGATGATCAAAGAGCTTTTCCCCTTTCTGTTGATCACATTTTCCTCCATGTTGACCTGTTCCTTTCAGATCTCGAGGGTCAACTTCCTCTCGCATAGATTGCAGACTGAAGACACAGAGAAGACAGGAGAACAAGGTAAGTCAAAACTTGATGTGAAGGCAGCGCTAACAAGAGGGAAGCTCCTGGGAGCTGCGAACCTACTTCTCTCCAAAACGTGTTCTAGTGCGTGTACAACTAAACCCTCTCCCCCGTGTGGTTTCCCCTCAGTCTCTGCCAAACAACTCACAGATGAGTCCAAACATCTTGTCTGGGTTGAGTGGGGAAAGGTGGGTGCCAAGGAAGCCCTGTGGCTGGACCACAGGAGCGGACAACTGTCGCTAGCCCTTTACTCTCTTCTGGCCAACGTTCCAGAGAGACTGGGTTCCAGGTGGCTTTGGTGGACTCTCTTTGTACTGTAACAGTTTAATCTTGGTTTTTCATGTTTTTTCTGGAGAAGAATAAGAGAGACAGAAGAGAGGAAGACATTGACTTCTTCTCCATCATAACTTGCAAAAAACTAGGACCGTGGCCATCATGGCAGAGTGATTGTTCTGGAACACTTCAGTGCTAGGAGAGGATGTGGCTGGACATTCAACAGTAAAGCCACAGGACTGACTTTTATGGCCACACAAGTAACATGTTCCCCAACCTGAAAGTGTCTTATTCCCTTTACCTCCAAATGCTGCCACGATTAAAATACAAATGCTGTATTGATTACAAAACTCTGGCCACTCTTCCTAAACTCCCTAAGCCTGAGTTTTGTGCACCAAGAACTCTTGTTTCAAACATCTCAAATACCTTCGGGACAAAGGATAAAAAAACAGCCTATGGAGAATGGTTTGCTTGTTAGTGGAACCAAGGGATGCTGTCTCTTTTTCTGACCTAGTCCCTCCTTAGCACCAGCTGACAGGTGACCTGACCTCCCCACTTGTCAGGAAGGGAGAGATGGGACGAGCTCACTGTGTGACTTTTTTCTTCTTTTCTACCTCACCCATCTTCCAGTGATGTGCTACTAAACATTCAGCACCCAGCTCTGTGAAGCATGATGGGAGGCTCTGCTTTGGAGTCTTTGCCTCTAAACTTCTGCAGTCTAAATATTCTCACCATAGCTGATTTCAAACTCAGTATGATATCGGCGGGCCCACAAAATTCCTGAAATTTCAACAACCAGTCTATGAAAGTTGGTATAAACTAGGGCCAACATATCACTGCTTCTTACAAAATGACTTTTAATAACTTATAAAGTGCACCTTTTCAAACTTCAGTTCATAATCCCTAATGCAAGATATTTTCTGAGGGGAAGTTTAGAAAGGCAAACACTATGTATACCATATATTACACAACAGCCCTTCGAAGTCTGAGGTTGCACCCCCCCAGAACAAACACCTTCATATTTCTGCAAATAAATGAAGGGAAATTCACACTAAATAGGATTTTTAGAAGAAATGATAAATTGACTCTGTCAGCACTCTGTCACTATAAAAATATGCAAGATAATAACCACATAAAGAGAAGTTTACTTTGTCTCACAGTTCTAGAGGTTTCTTGGTGCTTAGGCCTGTGGATTTTAGAACTGTGGATGAGAAATGGTGGACTATAGCTGTTAAAAGGATCTTCTTAGCACACATATGTGTGCATTTTCCCATGAGCCTTAAAAGAAGGTGATCAAAATGGAGAAGTGAAGGTGATTAATTCACCTGCGAGGTGAAAAATAAGGTGAAGGTCTAATTTTTTAAAAAATTCACAGTAAAGGATACGTTGCTATTAACTCACCTCAAAATATTTCGCATTGCTTGGCATACACTTATCCCATCATTCTGTAACTTTCCTGACTATCTTTAGAGAGTGTGATCAAAAATATGTGGTGAATGCTGCAGCCCAGTGCAATCCAATGGAGAGGCAGGCTTGTGTTCTCATTCACCTTACTCCAGAGCTGACACCAGGCAACTTCTAGATTTGCCTTCAAAGTTAAATGAGCATGAAACGCAGGCATTTTGAATAAATTCAGTACACCAAGGTGCCTATGATAATGGTGCATATGAAAGAGACTCACAAAGAAGACCCAGGACTGCTTCAGAGTGGCAGCAACAGTGGATTATTTCAAATAAGGGGGGTTTCATGGGGGGCTAGTGGCAATATATATTTTATTATAATACATTTAAAAATGTAAACATTCTTCATATTTTTCTTTCACTGCCTTTAGAATGTCACTGTATACTATACCTGGCTATGGTACCGCGGACCTATAACTCAGCACTCAAGAGGTTGAGACAAGAGGATTGTCACAAGCTCAAGCCCAGCCTGGGCAAAATAGTGGGTCCAAGCCCAACCTCAACTATAGAGTGATACCCTATCTTCAAAAAAGAAGTCACTATATAGTGAAAAATCCCAGCAGCACATGGCATTGATGGAGGTGGTTTGAGTGGTAACCGGTCTGGTTCCAAATCCCCGCATCACTCCTTATTTATTTTGAAACCTTGGTTGTGGCAAATACAGAGTGGTTATCACATCTGAGAGGCATAGAAGACAGAGCAAGGTGGGAAGGGATGGTTATTGGGTAAAGCGTGGTATAGATGGCTAAGAGGAATAACTTCTAATGCTGTGTAGCACAGTACAACTGTGGGTGATGGTTGAGTATTTCAAAATAGCTGCAAGAGAGAATTTTGAATATTCCCAACACAAAGAAATGACAGACGTCAGACGTGATGGTTATGCCAATTGGCCTGATCTGACCATTGGGAATGGTACACACGTTGAAATGTCACACTGGGAATATGTGTAACTACGGTGTGTCAATTAAAACTAAAAATATATTTTAAAAAGTACCTTTCCCTAAACTCTCTAAAGCCTCTTACTTATAAAACAGAGAAAATGCCTTCAGTGATATGGATTACGTGAGATAATATACACAGAGCCCTGCATGTAGAGCTGGGATGGACTAAGTGCAAAGCTGGTCACCATCAGTATCCACCAACTTCTTTCTATGTATTTGTTTTCTACTTTCAACAGTGGCAAAGAGTAGAGATATGGAAGAATGAGGGAACATGCTTGAGGCCTCTGCCATGGGTTTATTATTTAAAGGTTTAATTTTTTATAGATAAATTGTCTTGTTTTCCCCTTACTCTTATTTACCCCCACTGTAGTACTAGAGATTAAATTTAGGACCTTTGCACTGAGCCGCATCCCCAGCCCTTTTTATTTTTTATCTTGTGAGAGGATCTCACTGACTTGCTACGTTGTCTAGCCTGGGCTCAAACTTGCAGTCCTTCTGCCTCAGCCTCCCAGAGTGCTGGGATTATCAGTGTGTACCAGCATGCCTGGTTTTCCCACTCTTTTTCTTATTTAATTCTGGCATCCATGGCATTGAATTCTTAGGGGAGGGGGGAAGTGCTTTTTATTAACCTTTTCTGCCTGGATGACTATATGTTTTTTGTTTTGTTCTGTTTTGTTTTTTTGAGACAGGGTCTCGCTTTGGAGTTCAGGCTGGCCCTGAGCTCACTATGGAGCCCAGGCAAGCCTTGAATTCAGCAGTCCTCCTATCTCTGCCTCCCGAGTGCTGGGATTACAGGCGTGAGCCACCACACCTGGCACTGTGGTGTGGTGGGTGTGAGTCACCACACCCAGCATTGTATGTGGTTTCCGGGATCAAACTCAGGACCTTGTGCTTGCAAGGCAGGCACCAGAACCACTGAGCTAAATCTCCAGCCCGATGACTATATGTTTTTAAGAAAGAAAAAGAAAAGGTGGAGGAAAGGCGTCTTAATTTTCATCAGAAGAGTTATCCAAAAGCAGTTGGGAGTGAAAGAAAGAGCACTGGAAATCCAAAAGCATGGCCTAAGGGGATGTTCTTGTTTGACCAAAATAATGTTCAAGGACATTTGCTTTCAAGTGTATCCCACACGCTGACAACTGTGAACTGGTGAATACAGTTATTACTGGCCTGACCATGCATTCGACATGCCCCATTAAAAGACCACCTGTAATGTACTCTTAAGGGACAGCCTTAGCGTCTAGGGCATCTCTTTATTATGGAGACTCTTCCCAACAGTGTGGAAAGTTTACGAAGCTGGTGCCCCACCATTAAATGGCAGTCGATCCCCACTTCCATAGTGACAACCAAAACAACCCCCAAAGTCATATACTTCCAAGTGACTCTCAAGGATGGAGTCATGTTCCTGTTGAGTATTTCTGAATGCAATAATTTTGGGAAATAAAGTTGGAATTAGTTCATTTCTTCAAATATGTGATAGGGAAAATAACATAAAAATTATTCTAAATTTTCAAAACTTCCCCATGTACGTGTATTATCAATTTGAAAAAAAACCCAATTGTGAAGCAAAATTATAGATAGCCTGGTGATGTAGCTGTATTGTAAGTGCTTGCTTGGCATCTACTGGGTCTTGGATTTAATCCTCACAGTCTTAGAAAAGAAAGAAAAAAATTGTAAATGTTCTGCCATTGTTTCATTTTGCTCTAATAGGATTAGAGATGTTTTTGACTACAAAGTTATTCAGGCTCTCTGTATAATATTGTATTTTGTTCACATCTTCAACATGTATTGGCACTAAGCTTAAAAATTTCAAGGTTTAGATTTTTCCCACAAATATCAATATTTGTAAAGAACATTACACATAGATATCATTTTACTATATTGGTCAAAATCAAGACAGGTAACTAAAGGAGTAGGTAGAATAACAGTATTGACCACAAGCCACTCTAACTCCACATTCCAATACATATACGATCTGGGCATCTTGCCATTGTCCATTCTTGGATCTCTTGATGCCCATTATAGTTTATATATGAAGTGTTCCCCAAAGATTTATGTATTGAGTGCTTGATTCCCACTGCAGCAGTGTTTAGAGGTGGGACCTAGAGAGATGAGTGGATCATGATGGCACTGTTTAATAATCAATTGGTAAGTTCATTGATAAATGAGTTATGAAGAGTGGGGCTGTGCTGGAGGAAGTGGGTTACTGGGGCATATCTTGGAAGGCTAAGTACTGTCCCCAGCCCCTTCCACTCTGACTCTCTTACATGCTGTCTCTCGGCTGCCATTTTCTCCATGTTTCTGCCATGGAGCCACCTGACCATGGACAGATGCCTCTGGAACCACAACTCAAAATGACACCTTGTTTAATTTCTTTTCCTTCTATATTTAGTCACAGTAATGAAAAGTTGGGTAATATAGTGCCTATTTCTCTTTTCTTGCCCTGGCTAACATCTGATAATCTTTCCCTGTGCATTGGCCTCCTTTTCTATCAGGGAATTGCACTTGTTAAGAAAATCTGCTAGATTCACTACTGACCTGGTAAGGTGCAGGGTACTGCTTCACCACATTATGCTTAAGAGGTGGTCAGTTTGCCCTTGCCTCGAGCCCAGACCTTTGCCCAGAGTTACTAGGCATGGAGGATTAGGTACTCTTACTGTTGGCCAGCAGTAGATAATTCAGTCATATCAAGGTTTTTAAGTGGCTTCAAACTCGTCTGCCTCCTGGTATCTCCAGTTCAGCTACATATTAAAATTATGAGCATTTTTTATTTTATATTCAGTCTTTGGGGTTAGTACAGCTTTCTACTTTCTAACTATTTTAAATTAAAGGCTTGAAAGAAAGAAACATCAACCCCAATGTAGACTCTGATAGTTACTCCCGGCTATAGAGAACTTGAAGACAGGTACCTTTTTACACAATTTTGAGTAGATCGTTGGTCATCTGTGTTCCTTCCCTTCATAAGACTCTAAGTCCCTTCTCTTCTTGCTCTACCTGTAACAAGGCCAGGTTAGTCTAGAGGTGTTTGTTAAGGTTCACAAATCCAAATTTGAAATTAAAATAGCTTTCATAACAAAGATAAATAAGTAAATGCTACCAGTTTTTAATAAGGGGCTGCTATAATCCAGTAGGCCCCATTTTTCTGATCTTGTGTATCGTAAATTCAGTGCAATCACCAACAACATCATAAAAGATATCACCACAAGTCATAAAGTTAAAGGAGGGTATGAGAGAGCCATTAAACTCTGTAAGCTTTGCACTCATCAATTTCTCTGTGTACGTGGACTGGTGCTCCTGAGATGAGATGCTGCAAAAATCCAAGTTACTGTGCAGCCTTTCGTTAGGAATAGCTGAGTTAGTGAGAGGTCACAGGAACCAGAATGCAGAGCTCTGCTTGCATCCTGCTCTGTCCTGTACACCTGTGAGGCCTCGAGGCAATCACTGAACTTTCCCACCTCTCTTCGACCATAGGGGTTATAGTGTCTACCTTTCTCAGTCTATCTGAGGAATAAATAAAATGCTACAGGTCGTATTCAATAATATCAAAACATTTTCTTCTGCAGGCATCTAATTGGTAGATCCACTCTCCCTTAAGCAGAAAAAAGGTATAAATTGGTGCCTAAGCCAGGTCTGGGCCTATTACTCTTGGACCCTTTTTGCCCCTTTCCTGTTCAGTGTCAAGATTGGAGAGATGGGGTGGGGTGGGATGACCACAGTTGTCTTCCAAGTTTCTAGCCACCTTCAAGCAATGGAGGGTACTGCCTTGGGGAGTGAAGAGCGGGATAAACCAGGGCACTTCTTCTCTTCTCCGCCAGGGTCTATAGCAGTGCATCTCTCCAACTCCAGCAGGCAGTGCCCACCTTTAACACACTCCCCCTGTCTGCCCCTCCAGTCCAGGGCTGCTGGTGGCTTCCTACTGCTGTTCCTTTCTGGACTGCCTCACTGTCTCCTTGTGGTTCCTTGGTTTTCCCATCACATTTAGACTTAATTCTCAGCATTAACATCCTTCTTCTATTAGTACTTTAAATGGCTTCCCTTTCCCTTTTTTGACCTTGACTGACAAACAAGAATGATAGGAAGACTCCTCACCAAAAGAATTTTGCTGGGCCGGAGATTTAGCTCAATGGTTCCAGCGCCTGCCTAGCAAGGGCAAGGTCCTGAGTTCGATCCCAGTGACCACATAGAATGCTGGGTGTGGTGACTCACGCCCACCAGCCATCAATACCACATACCACAGTGCCAGGCGTGGTGGCTCATGCCCGTAATCCCAGCACTCGGTAGGCAGAGACAGGAGGATTGCTGAGTTCGAGGCTTGCCTGGGCTACATAGTGAGCTCAGGGCCAGCCTGAACTACAAAGTGAGACCCTGTCTCAAAAAAAAAAAAAAAAAAAGAATTTTGCTAATCCTGGATGTGTCCTTAGAAAGCGTTCCATGGATCCTTCTCCTTTGAGGGTGAGAATGGCATGTTATTAACCTGGAATGCTACATAATAGCATGTCACAACCGCTCCCTTGTCCTTCCATCCACTCAGCTGTCCATCTGTCACTGTGTGATAGGACAAAAATATATGGTGAATATTTAAATTTTAGAAATTTCTACAGTAAAAGTCACATGGCCATTAAACCCTCTCAGAGTCTTCCGCTTGCTTCAAACAAACATCCCATCATTCTCGCCACTTTTCTGAAGCAGTTCTGGACCTCCTCATTTGTGACAGTCTTTATGAGGTGTGATCAAAAGCACTGTGAATGCTGTTGCCACGAGCGCCCTTTAACAGAAAGGCTGGCTGGTAAAAAATGCAGCATTGTGTCCTTGTCCACTTTATGCACTGGATCTGGCCCTGTAGCACTTCTGGCACCTCTCCGAATTCAAAATGACTGTAAAAGTGAAACATGTTGAATCAGTTCAGGGCATCAAGACAGCTAGAACAGTGCAACTGAAGACACTCCTGAAAGAGGACTTCCAGAACTGCTTCAGAAAGCACCAAGAGTGATGGAACAAATGTATTCAACACTAGGGTGAGTATTCTGAGAGGAGATAAGTGGCAACATATTTTCCAATTATGTGGTATAAGGACTGGGATTTAGCTCAGTGGCACCATGCCTGCCTTGCAAGTGCAAGGTTCCGAGTTCGATCCCCAGTACTCCCCCAAAAAAGAAAATTCCCTGATCATATTGCATATATCTATTATACATTAGGAACTGGGCTAAGTGATGTGCACAGCAGTCAGACCAATGATACTGGGAAGACCATGTTAGTGATTTGAAGGGCAGGATACATCTATTTGGGAACCAGGAATAATGATGTGGGTTGATGCCTGGTGCATGCTTGGCACACACTATCAAAATAAAGTTTCTGGTCTTGTTTCCACTTTCTACCTTGCATCTCACTACTAAACTGAAGTGGCATGAAGAGAAGTGGGCAGGAAGGAATTACTATGACCATTGTCTAGATAAGGTCAGACAGTTGGAATTGTTATCGGCTAAAGGGTGCAGCTGGTAGATGGCCGAGTCTGCTGCAGGCTGGCTTCTGGCCAGATCAGTTGTCCCACAGCTTCACTCAAAGCTGCCTTGTTGTAGAGACCAGGAAACCCCAGGTATCCCTCCTTCCTTTCCATGGTTCCTCAGACCCCTAACCCCATCAAAAAACACTCATCAAGTAGCTTCTTTAAATCCTAGGTACTTTGTGTGTCAAATAAGGGCTGGTACCTATTTATGACACAGATCACAAATAACTGCCTCTCTTATATTCAAGCATATATTCCCAAACCACAGGGGATACCTGAAACTGTGACTAGTGCCAAGCCTATGCTTACTGTGATTACTTTCTATATGTACATAGCGAAGATCATGTTTAATTTATAAACTAGGCACAGTAAAGAAACAATAATAACTAACAATAGAACAGCACAACTATGTCACTATACCACAATAAAATTGCCAGAATCCCTCCTCTTGCTGTTTGGGGCCATTATCAAAATAAAATGGAGGTTACTGGAACACAAGATTGCAATACTGCAACAAATACAGACAAGATGGCTTCTAATGACTAATGGGTAGGTAGTGTATACAGCAAGGATACAATGGCCAAAAGAAAGATTCATGACCCAAGGGGCAGGATAGCAAGAGATTTCACCATGCTACCAAGAACGGTATGAAATTTAGAACTTATGAATTGTTTATTTCTAAAATTTTCCATTTAATATTTTCAAACTGTTGTTGACTTCCAATAGCAGAAACCATGGAGAGTGGTGGTGCGGACAAGAGGAGCTACTATACTATTCCACAAAACATACTGTGCAGGAGTGAGGTGCTGCTGCCCATTGCTTTCTTATTTGAGCCTAGAGAGATGAGGTAGCACAGGGGTTCCATGTGACCTCCAGAAACCTGGAAAGGTCATGCTTAAGGAAGCTGGCATCTGTCCTGTCCCCTAACAGTTATCGGAAGACCAACCATAGTAATGTTTTGAACATGACAAAGGTCTGCTTTCATCCCACTGCAAATCTATCATTGCAAATGCAATTCAAGAATAAGCCAGTCCCCCCTAGTTTTACATAATACAAGTCTGTTTTGGAAATTCAGATACATTGTAAAACAGAACATAAACTCCATGTTGTAGAGGAAAGAGCTGTGTGGCCTTACTGCAAAACCTTGCTTTGTTTCCACAGCTATCTACAGGTATAATGACAAATAAAAAGGAAAATTCAAAAACAATAATAGTTAACATTTATCCAGGCTTTATTAGGTGCTGGATGGCTTCCTAGCTTTTCATGCGCATTATCTTTTTTTTTTTTTTTGAGACAGGGTCTTGCTTTGTAGTTCAGGCTGGCCCTGAGCTCACTGTGTAGCCCAGGCAAGCCTTGAACTCAGCAATTCTCCTGTCTCTGCCTCCCGAGTGCTGGGATTATGGGCGTGAGCCACCACACCCTGCACTGTGGTATGTGGTATTGATTGCTGGTGGGCATGAGTCTCCACGCCCAGCATTGTATGTTGTTACCGGGGATCGAACTCAGGACCTTGCGCTTGCGAGGCAGGCGCTGGAACCACTGAGCTAATCCTCCGGCCCGCATTATCTTATTTCAGTCACGCACGGAGCTCTCTGAGGTAGGCAGTACCATCCTCATTCCCATTTTATAGGTCAGGAGGTTGAGGCAGAGAGGTTGAATAATTCAGTCAAGGCCGTAGGTCAGCAGCTGCTAAGCTGCAGCTCTGTAAACAAAATGAGTGAGTTGTGTAGGTCAATAAACCGAATGGAAACCACACGAACCTGGTAGGGCGGCGTGGCCGCGTCAAGAAATGACTTCACCCTCTAGGCACTTCTCGATTGAAGTCATCCTTTTACTGCAGGCCGGTGCCTTTAAACACCTCCCCGGCTATCTCAAAGGTTGTTCTTTGCCTGTTTCCTTTTTCACTTTTCCTTTCTCTAAGCAAAGGTCGTTGGGTACATTAACCGAGGCGATTAGGGTAATGATGCCTGAAAACCCACGAGCTGGGTCTCTTTTTACCTGTTGTGACCTTCACAGCTTCGATGTCAAACGCGGATGTTGATTTTAAACTACTATCTGATATTATTTTAAAGAACTCATGTGGGAAATGATCACGTCCAGCGGAACGCTACCTCTGAAAGACCCAGAAAAATGAAAAGTGATGTGTCTGCGAAAACAGTAGCAGGGATTTAAAAAAAAAAAAAAAAAAAAACTTTTCCTCCTAGAGGCTGTAATTTGACTGCTCTCTTTGGCACGGCTCCAGAGACTACGCCGAGAGCTTAATCTCTCCTTTTCTTTCTTTCTCGGCCCCCTCCTCCTCCCCACCTGGTCGGCTCGCAGCGCCCGAGGAGGCGGGACGACCCGCGGCCGGAGGAGCCGGGTTGGGGCGCGGGGAGGGGCGGCGGGCGCGGCCGAGGGGGGCGCGAGGGCCGGCGAGGAAGAGGAAGTCGGGCCGGGCGAGCGCGCTGCAGGACGACCGCGGAGCGCAGCGCACGCACGGCGGCGGCCGGCCGGACCGACCGTCAGCCCCGGGAGCCGCCCCTGTCGGTGAGCGCCGCCCGGGCTCCCTCAGGGATGGGACGGGGACCCGGGGACCTCGGGTAGGCAGGTGGGGCGCCCCAGACCTGCAGGTGGGGGCGGACGGAGCGCCCCTCACGCTCCTCCCGGACACAGCCAAAGGGTGCTGGGGAGCGCCGCGCCGCTGGGACCGGGTAGGCGCTGTCCGCTGCCCAATGTCCCGAGCTCCGACCCCGAACCCAGAACCCCGAACCCAGCCTGCCCCTCTCCGCAGTCCGGCGCTGCAGAGTTCGCCGCTGCTTGGAAGACGTCCCGGGCGCGCGAACCGCAGTGTCACCCCCGCCCCAACTCCAAAGGAACGGTCCGGAAAGGGGACCCCACGACCGGTCACCGTGGGCCGAGCCTCCCACCAGCAGTGAGTGCGCTGGGGTCCCCGGGCCGAGCGACCCGCGGAGACTCGGCGAGCAGGCTCGGCGCCGCCTCCGCAGACCCTCGCGCGGGCTCCCCAGCTCCGCCGAGAGGCAGCTTTGGGGGCTGAGTGGGGGAGTCGTGAGCTGGCTGTGGCCGGTGGGTTCCGCGGTAAACGGCAGCTCCGGGGGGCAGCGACTTGTCCGGGACAGGGAGGGGTGGCGGACCGCGGGGACGCCAGAGCCCCCGCTTTGTGCCGGCAGCGCCAGAAGCCCGGGACGCTCGGGGGAGGAAAAGGTCATTAAACTGTTGTTTCATTTGGTTCCTGGAGAACAATGAGGAAGATCATTTCTAAAGTGCTGGTGGGTTCTTTCTTGCAAAGCCGGTGTTTCCTTAAGTTCTGGTCCTCAGCGCGCTTTGTGCCACTGTCAGGTGCCCTAGGCTTCTGCACTGTGCTTCTGGAGTCCCTGAGTCAGGCTGTCTCGGAAGGCTGCACACGCACGCTTCGCGCTGAGTGGCTGCAGATTTGGGACAGGTAGAGGACAGAACTCCCCGTGCTGTGTACTAAAACCAAGGGGGAGAGCAGAAACTTAACTTTGAGTCAGATTTGTAATTTAAAGAAATTCCAGGCCTAGACAGGTCACAGAACGCTGTGAAAATAGTCATTGAGTGTTACAATCAGCGTGTGCTGGCTCCGTTTCTGTAGTTCTCATAGAACTGATGGGTTTGGGATTTTTATTGAAGTGCTGTGAAAACATTTCTTTCTTTGGCTTTGCAGTGTGGGGCCTGAGCAAGCTTCTTTGGTGGCCTTGCTTCCTGGCTTTTACTGGATTGGGTATGAACTAGATAGTTTCTAGAATTCCACACACATCCCCCATCCTGGTGCTAATTATTTGTTCTGCAGCATCTAAGACTTCCCCACAAAACTGGTTGATGTTTGACCTTTTGAATTCTCTGAGTCTGGCCTCCCAATTTCTGACTTGACTTTTTGTCCTATTTGAGACCCCATATCCAAGCCACAAAGCGTAACCAGAGAAACTTTCATCCCCAGAGTTCTCCCATCTCGTGGCTTCCCCCTTACATGGCAGCAGTAGGGACTACAAGACCTCCTTTCCCCTGGGTGTCGCAGCTCTCCAAAGCTCGCTGCTGAAGGGGCAGGGAGAGTGAGCAGTGAGCAGCTGTCCGGCAGTCACATCCGTGCCCTAAATCTGCTCTTCCTTGGGAGACTTTTCTTGCTCATCCCTATCTTCAATGGGTGCAACTTCTTTGAACTTCCTTTAATATAGGTGATTGTTATTAGGTTTAAACGTTTCCATGAGAGACATGGAACTGTAGTTTTAATCAGTAAAAAGAGGCAATATAATTTTTCAAAACCAAGAATAACGTACTATTTTGTTCTGCTTTGGGAATATGACTCTTTTTTTTCAGTTATTTAATTCAGCTTTCATGATTGAGAGTCTGGTGTGCAAATAGGAGAAATCTAAATAGTCCTAAACCTTCTGAACCCGTAGTAAACTGAAAGCAATTCCTGACCCTATAATCTGCTTCCCAATGCTGCAGTCCACGTTTTGTGGTTTTCTCCCTCTTCCATTGCTAGGAGTTGAGTTTTCAAAGAATTGTTGTCCTCTAATCCTCCTGCAGGAACAATTATATCCCCAGACTTTTAAAGCAGGGATGACTCATGGATGATCTGGCCCAGCCTCTCACATCTTAAAGGTAACAAAGGCCTGAGTGATTAAGAGCAAGTGCTCTGGGATTAGCCCACCTGTATGTGAATCTTGCCTCTGCCTCTCATTACCTCTGAGACCTTGACCTTTTAAGGGAATTGTTAAGACATGGATTATTTTATAATTAAGAAAAGGAATAATCAAGGTTATTCACTCTGTCTGGATTTTCTTACCTTTCCTTATTTCTTCTGTGAGTTTCAGAAAGAATGACCCTAACCTCCAAAGTTGTGCTGAGAATGAAATGAAATTATTTCTTGTTAACTGGTGCATATGGTATGCTTTGAAGATGATTGTTGTCAATAAACTATGTCACAGGAGGGAAGGATTTTGTAGGAGGTTAAACATTCACTGTTGGCAGAGCTGTGATTGAACTAAGGTTCACTTCTCTAACCCCCAAACTGCATTATCTCTAAGCGATGGTTGCATGGAATAACACACTGCATGTTTTTGTTGTTCTGTTTGTTGTTCTTTAGGTTTTTGTTGTTGTTTTGGGGTTTTTTTTTTTTTTTTTTGAGACAGGGTCTCACTTTGTAGTTTAGGCTGGCTCTGAGCTCACTATGTAGCTCAGGCAAGTCTCGAACTCAGCAATCCTCTTGCCTCTGCCTCCCAAGCGCTGGGATTACAGGTGTGAGCCACCACTTCTGGTATTGTGGTATGTGGTACTGACTGCTGGTGGATGAGTCACCATGCCTGGCATTGTTGTATTTGGTTACCAGGGATCAAACCAGGGACCTTGTGCTTGCTGGGCAGGTGCTGGAACCACTGAGCTAAATCTCTGGCCCTGTTTAGTTTTGTTTTTGAGACAGAGTCTCACTATGTAGTTGGGGCTGGCCTTGAACTCACTGTGGAGCCCAGGCTGGCTGGAACTCACTGGGATCCTCCTGCCTCACTCTCTCAAGTGCTGGGATAGGGGCGCACCACCATGCCCAGTTGCAAACATATTTTTAATGAAATATAAAGATTCACTCTTTAAGGGGAAAAATCACTTTCTCTTTTGTCTTAGGGAAGTATGGTTTTTGGTATTCAAGCAGTGATATGGGTGGAAACACTTTCTAGACAAAGACTCTTTAATCTTGTACTTGTCACAGACTTTCAGATATTAATGTCTCATCCCAGGCCTGAATCAATTTTTTTTGAAATGAAAAGCTAACCTGCATTCACCCGGCCATCCAGAGCCATGGGTGTCAGTGCCAAGTAGAACTCACTGAAGAGTCACTGTTATGTGACTAAACGCTGACTATGTATTTCTACTTACATTTCCCATGCTAATGGCAAGCAACAGACACTTCAAAAGGGTGGCTAGATATACATGTCTATGTCAAATATATGGCCTCACCAGAGAGCATCAGGTTTGTTACAGAATTACTGGGCTGTAGGGTTCTGAGTACTGTGATGGAAATATACAATGAATGTTTAAATAAATAATTGTATTACAATAACATATTGCCATTAATTCCCCTTTGAATATTCTTCAGACGCTTACCTCACTGTATTTATCTCATCACTCTTGCCTCTTTCTGAAATAGTTCTGGGAGTCCTCTTTCATGAGGTGCGATCCGAAATACAGTAAATGGTGCTCAAATGCCGTCTGATAGAAAGACAGACTTGTACAAACATCACAGTGTGTCCTCATCCACCTTATTCATCAGATTTCTGGCTCTTTCCCAAAGTCAAAAAGACCATGAAAGGCAAACTTTTTCAATCAATTCAGGACATCCAGCCATCACAACAATATAACTACACTTGATCTTAGCCAAAAGGCCGAGAAGCGATCACAACAATATAACTAAAGGTGCTCATGAAAAACAACTTCTAGAACTGTTTCAAAAACAGCAAGAATGATGGGATAAGTATATTCCAAAGAAGGAGTATTTTGAAAGGGATTCATGGCAATAGATCTTTTATGGATATAATTTCTTTAATTTAAACAACACATTTTTCTATCATATCTTGTATTCCCGGCTGATTCCATTGCCAGTGAGTAAGAATCAACTGGCTGTCTAGAACGGTCTTCATGTTTGAGTCTGAGTATCTTTTCAATCTGTATACATAGTGTTACTGAAAAAAATTGTTTTCCAATGAGATATGGGCCAAGTAAAAATTTCCAGTCTTCAACATCTTCCTTGAAAGAACAGGTGGGCTCCTATATCTCTAGGCTCTGGATTCCAGGATTCAAATCTGTGGGCTCTGATTCAAAGATCCAACGAACTATGGAATGAAAATATTTTTTAAAAGGAAAGTGTATCTGTATTGAACATGTAGACATGTTTTTTGTCATAATTCCTTAAAAGACTCAAGATAACAGCTATTGACCTACCATTTCCATTGCATTAGGTATTATAAGTAATTTAGAGATGATTTAAAGTGTACAGGAAGATATGCATTTAGGTTACAAGCAAATACTATACCTTTTTATGTTGGGAATTTGAGCGTCTACAGATTGTGGTATCCTCAGGGGTCCTGGCACTCCCCCCAGCCCACCCCCCACAATAAAGGACTATACATTGACTTAATGTTTGACAAAAAGCTAAAACCTTCTGGTTCACAGATTTGTAATCCTTCTCTTCTCCCTCCCCATATAATCCTACAAGAAAGGAAACTCAAAGGTTGTTAATGAATGTTAGGCTGAATTTTTCTTCTAAATTCCAGCTACACCCACTTGTAATAACCTGATGAGAGGAGAGTCAGGATTTTAACTGGGCCTTTAATTAAGGAAGTTGTTTTGGTTAGGCTTTAATAACCTGGGTGCTGTGGGGTCTACCGAAGCCTCTTATCTTCCGCACTGGGCAGGTCAAACTGTTACTGCATTTAGCCAAAAGCTAGCAAGATTTTGCCATACAAGAAAAAATCTTTCAAAACTATCAAAGAAAATCAGAGTTAAAATGTGAATTTTAATATAAGTGAACTTTAACACTGTATCATAAGTAAGACACATGATAGATCAAGCTTTGAATTCCTCATAAGAATTTTTTAATCCAAAGCATCATAGTATTAAATGAGCTGTCATAGCTGAAGTACTAAATAGATCTTGTTTTCTGTGTTTCTACTCACATTTAGTGCAATTTAAGTGGTCTGTGATAGGCATGAAGGAGGGCCTGAGAGAGAAGTATTGGCTTTAAGGTGACAAATCCGGTTCTATAAAAACCCAGACTATAGGTGTTTTAGACATTGTGGTCAAAGTTGATTTCTTTGACTTTATATACTCTTTGACTTTTGAGAATTTTGTTTGTATGGAACCGTTTAAAAAATAGTATCTAACAGTCTGGGCATGGTGGTGCCTCTTGTAATCCCAGCATCCTAGAGCCTGAGGCAGGAGAATCGCCATAAATTCGAGGTTACCATGAGCTATGTAGTAACTTCAAGGCCAGCCTGGATTATATAGGAGACCCTGTTGCAAACAAACAAAATCAAACAAATAAACAAAAATGAATGAATGAATGAATGAAGACCAATATTTGTTATTGACCAAATAACAAGCTTCAGGCTGGATTTGACTTATATGGGAGACCCTGTTGCAGACAAACAAACAAAAATAAATGAATAAATGAATGAATGAATGAATGAAGACCAACATTTGTTATTGACCAAACAACAGGCTTCAGACTGGATTTAGCCTGAGGCTATAGTTTGCTGACTATTCTAAATGAAATATTCTATTTTTTTTTTTTTAAGACAGGGTCTCGCTTTGTAGTTCAGGCTGGCCCTCAGCTCACTATGTAGCCCAGGCAAGCCTCGAACTCAGTAATCCTCCTGCCTTTGCCTCCCGAGTGCTGGGATTACAGATGTGAACCACCGTGGCCAGCACTATGGTATGTGGTGTTGATTGCTGGTGGCCGTGAGTTACCATGCCCAGCATCGTATATGGTTACCAGAATCGAACCCAGGACCTTGCACTTGCGAGGCAGGCGCCGGAACCACTGAGCTAAATCTCCGGCCCTGAAATAGTCTATTTTTATAACATCCTACATTATATTAATAAACCAAATGAGAACCAAAATGAGAAAATTCATAGATCTGAGTTGACCCAGTATAGGGTGCTGTATAATCAAGACCTCCTTTGCCTTTTCTGTTATTCTTGCTTGTTTTCTTTTTGCCCTGGGACTAAAGTCTGTGTTGAACACAGCAACCAGTTCACAGAAAAATGATTGTGCTGAACTTCAACATCAACCTGGAGTTAAATGCTGAACAGGGAGAGATTTGGTTAGGTTGGAATAAAAGCCACTGTATCATTCAGCTTTCTTATTTCTCAGAGATACTTGATACTCATAATTTAAAGGAGGAAGGTTTAATTAAGCTCATGGTTTCAGGGAAGTCGGTCCATAGTCAGCTGGCTGGAAGGTAGAAAAATCATGGTGGAAGGGCATGACTCAGTAAAAGTGCTTAGTTTATGGTGGCCAGGAAGCAGAGAAGGTAGGCAAGTGCCACAAATGACAGGGACTAGAAAGGGACCCCAAAGTCATACCCCCATGACCTACCCAGAGACACTCAGAAATATGCCTTATTAGACTTCTTGGTATCTTTCAAGTTGATCAAGTTGACTATCTAGCTTAACTGTCACAGCCAGGTTGAAATTTATCATTGGTGACTACACATGAAATGAAGACCCAACCCTGGAACAGTACATCATGGTCGTTGTGCTGCTCTTCTCCTAACACCTCCTCCAGCATTCCCTGTGTCCCTCCTGGTCAACATTACTTACAGGTCCTAGCTAGGCTGTGCTGTCTTTCACCTGTGGGATCCTTCCATATGAATACTAAATACTTGTCTCCTCCCTAGAGTCCTTTCTCATCTCACTGGAGATGTGGGCACCTTTATCTCTGTGCTTACACAAGAGTGTCTAAGCAAGTATAGTGAATCCTGGCTGGTGGATACTGCCTTTCAGTGATGGAAGAACCATCCTGGCTCCCTCACTTACCTGCTGTAAGTAGCCCATCTTGAAGTTACATAGTAAGAATGAGCTCTTAATTCCTAGCGATAAATGAGATCTTTCTACTGTAAAGCATTGAGTTCAGGGCCTGATCTGCAGTAAATACTCAGTGAATGCTAATTTTTATTCACCTCCATAATCACTATTTGAGAACCTACTGTGCTTAGAGCAATGCCTGACCAACGCAAGAGAGCTGGTCTGCACAGAGAGTGAGCAATAAGACCAAAGAATCAGAACAAAGGATGAGCTGCCTTCGATTGGTGGCCCAGTGACCCTCTGGAGGAAGCTACTCTTGTACCTCAACTATAATAATATTGATGAGGGCCGGAGGGTTAGCTCAGTGGTTCTGGCACCTTCCTCACAAGCACAAGGTCCTGAGTTCAATCCCCGGTAACTACATATAATGCTGGGCGTGGAGACACGCCCACCAACAATCAATGCCGCATACCACAGTGCCAGACATGGTGGCTCACGCCTGTTATCCCAGCACTCGGGAGGCAGAGACAGGAGGATTGCTGAGTTCGCGGCGGCTTGCCTGGGCACCATAGTGAGCTCAGGGCCAGCCTGAACTACAAAGCGAGACCCTGTCTCAAAAGCAAAAAAAAAATAATAATAATAATAATAATAATATTGATGAGTTCCTGTTTCATCAACTCCAAGACACCTTTGAAACATGCCTTTAAAAAAAACGATGCTGAAGATTAAACTTGGGATCTCTAAACTAGTGTGCAGTAGCATTCAGGTGTGCCCCTGCCAAACTCACCATTTTAAATGTATAGCTAAGAAAAAAGTGTACTTGCTATTGTATTAATAAATCATCTGTAAGTTGTGTAATGTGTTAAGCTCAGCATCAGGGAAATGCATTCTTTATTTGTGCTCAATAACATTCATTGAATAAATGAGTGCTTCCCTAACAGTTGCATGTGAGATCCTGCTATAATGTTTTGCATTGTAACAGAATCCCTTTCCTCCTATTTTTTAGCTCTGGAATATTGACTTGGACATGGGAAAGAGTAAAATGGTAATCTAGTAAATGAAATAATTTGCTATCTTTTTAAAAATACTTTAAAACACTCCTTTTAGTGTGACCAAAGGCTATCAGCAAATCCTGTTCGAGTGAACTTGACTTAGACATAACTTGTGTAGGGTGAGGGTGAGCAGCTCTTGCAGCTGGATAATTCTTTTTGGCAGCTGTCTGCAAAGATGTGTGAATTCACGATGCATATAGTTGCTTTCTAAGAGCAGTCAAGGCAGTAGCTCCAGGCTTACTTCCTTCTGTTCTCTGGATTTAATTTAACATGAATAGTCCTGTGCTCCTCCCTACCCCAGCTGCTGAACATCCCTCTGACTGAAGAAGGTGTCCCTCTGACCATGGCGTGGAGGGGGCTCCATGTCCACCAAGTCCTTCCCTGCTGACTTCCTTGTAACATCTCCCACCTCCTCCCTGGGTGAGGAATAATAACCTCTGAAGCGCTGGCTTTGCTGACCACCCTCTAAGCTCTGAATCTCAGTGAAGACCTTTTTTTCTGCACTCTGTCTAGAGCGCTCGTTTTTTCTTCCAGCTCTCCCCTTCTCTGTGATTCCTTTAACTTCTCCTTTTGTGGATCACTCAGTGCCATTTTTGACACTTGGCTCCTTCCGGCTGTAATCAGGTGTGCTCTCTGGTCGTTCTGATTTCATTTCAACATGTCACCGGAGTCCGCAGCCTTTGGAGGCCGGGCGGCATGCTGGCTCTTTGCACATGGTGAGCCTGTCCTCCAGCGGTCTGTTCCTTTAGGCCGCTTCTCAGCTCCACCCACCTTCTCCCAACTTGGCTGCTAAAGCCAGAGCAAAGTCCCCTTCCTACACCCTGTCCAACAGGGAGGGTCGATTAGCTCCTGGTGCAGACCTTGTCCTTTCCTGAGCCACCTCTGCTTTCTCCTCTGATTAAAGGCCTTCGTTTCAGGAGGTCTTCAGATCAGACACGACCTCTAGCTGAAATATCAATCTTTGGAAAAAAGTAATTGCAAAAGGTCACTGGTAGGGATCCCAGGCATGCGTGCTAAGCACAGTACAGCCTCGGTCTTAGTGATTTAAGGCTGTGATGAGAAGGCTAGCCAGGGTGGAGGGGAGTGGTGCAGAGGTGCGGCCCCTGGGAGGTGGGAAGGGACCTTAGCATCAGAGCTCAGCTCCCAGGACTGTGTGATTACAGACAGTCCTCAGACCCTGGCATCAGCGCTTCTCTGATGTGATGTGAGGCAGGAAAACTGTAATCGGAGGCATAAATACACGATCCTGTTTGTTCCTCGGAACGTTGTAAGCCTGTCATTAGTTTAAGTATCTGTGTTGTGCTCATATATTATAGCTGCCTCAAAGGAGACTACGGTGGCTGTTCTGAAATAGCCTACAACTTAAACATTCAGGGGCCTTCTGCTTTTTAAAATATGAAACTACTAAACACATAAATGATGAGGCGTGCATTAGTCTGGATCAAGACTTTAGGACTGCTGAGTGGTTGCCAGCGAAAGTTACTGGGGGAGAGGGAGTCTCTTTAAAAGTTTGTTTTGTAAAAGAAATGTCTTCCTTCACTTTATATTATATTCCTCACACTTTCCATCATGTGTGAGCGTTTTTAGGGAGGTGCTTGATAAGGAATAGGGAGGGAGGGTGGGGCTGTAAGGGTAATGAGCTGGCCTGGGAACAGACCGGAACTGGGAGCGCAGAGCAACTGATTAGTAATGGCTCTGCAAGGAAAGTGCTTTGGGACCTATTTGGAAGCTTGTGGAACATAGGGAGGAAGATCTTGGTGGTCTTGGCTTTCTTTCCAGTTTCTTCACTATCTATATATTTGCAAATGCCACCCCCTTCTTCAGCATCTAAGTGTTTTAGGTTCAGCTTTAAAGTATTCTATTTAATCACAAACTTTGCTCCTATCTGACCTTGAAACTAATATAGCAAAGAAAGTAATACAAAAATAATGACTTTTCTGTTATGTGGAGCCCTGGTTGTCCACATGTATACCCATTACTAGAAAGCATTACCTTTACCAGTCTAGAATTCAGGTGCTTCCCAAAAGTGTCATATTATGAAGCATTCCTGTTCTTTGTTTCCATTTAGAACTTACTTGAAGTGGAAGCAAATGTAAAGTTCTAAAAATTAAATTGTGAAGAGTTCCACAATAGCAATGACTTCCAAAATACAGAATGCCCCCAAGGAGCAAAAGGAGATTCGATTTGCTTTATTATCTCTCATGTATCAAGATGAGATGTAGTACTATCCAATCCAATCCAATCCAATGCTAGAGTTTAATAAATTTTTAAGTAGGGGCTAACAGAGATTTGCTCTGAATGTCTTATAGAAATAAGGAAGAGAAGGGCTGGGGATTTAGCTCACATGGTACCCCCCCAAAAAAAAGAAACAAAGAAAAGAGTATAATTTCCTAGTAGCTAATGACTAGCTTAGCCATAACTATTCAAATGATTCTTTAGTTTTAGGTTACTAATATATACAGAAAAAATACTTGGCAAACATTTAGAACCTATTCTTTAATAAGAAAATTCTTATTTGGGTACATATATTATCAAATCAGATACTCAGTTGCTTTCTTTTCTTATGTATTGTACTCTTAATTCAAAGGCTATTTCTGGGATATTGGTTAAGGGACAAATGGTGTGAATGGAGCAGGTAAGTTTGTTTTTCTAAGGTCTGAATACTTAGAGTTGAAATGTGGGACTGGTGGAATCAGCAATTTGTAAGTCATTTGGAAGTTCCTTGAAAATGCCTTCTAAACTGAGGAAAAACTATAATAAAGGAGGGCTGGAGATTTAGCTCAGTGGTTCTGGCTCCTGCCTCACAAGCGCAAGGTCCTGAGTTCGATCCTGGTAACCACATACAATGCTGGGGGTGGTGACTCACGCCCACCAGCAGTCAATACCACATACCACAGTGCCGGGTGTGGTGGCTCACGCCTGTAATCCCAGCACTCAGGAGGCAGAGACTGGAGGATTGCTGAGTTCGAGGCTTGCCTGGGCTACATAGTGAGCTGAGGGCCAGCCTGAACTACAAAGCGAGACCCTGTCTCAAAAAAAAAAAAAAACTATAATAAAGGTATGATGAGGCTTAAACCATAATGTGTGGATAAAAGTTGGTACAGAATAAGCCCTACTGGCTATCTTATTGTGTTTGCTGAGTCTCACACTTAAGTTTTATGATCTGGGATAATTGGAATAGTAATATAAAAGGACCCAGGAAAAGCCACCTAGGTGTTATAAGAAGGGCCTTAGGCTCCTAAGACAAAAATCAATGAAAAGAAAGGGGAAGAGAACGCATTCTGTTTTTTTTTTTTTTTGTTTGTCTTACTGTAGTGGAAATCTAGTATTCATAATACTAAGGATTCAGATTAGATGTGTTTATTTAATAAATAGACTTATGTAAATTCTGGGGATACAGTGGTGAAAAAACTAGACTAAACCTGGAGTGAAAGAGCAAACGTTCTGCAACAGTACTTTAAAGAAGATTAAACAGGGAAGTGGGGAGTTGGAGAGCACTGTCTTTTCCTGGGTGGTTGGAAAGGCCTATCTGAGGTATGTCAGACAGCTTTCTGGCCTGTAACAATCACCAGCTTATAAAGAAAAAGCTTATTTTGTTCACAGTTTCAGAGATTCTAGTCTATGAGTGGTTGGCCCTGCTGCTTTGGGGCCTTTGGGGAGGCAGCACATCATGGTAAGAAAGGAAGCTGCTGGGCTCATTGCAGCTGGGAAGCAAAGAGACAGAAAGGGATTGGGGTCCCAGTCTCCCCTTCAAGGGCACACTACCAGTGATCTCATTTCCTTCCACAAGGCCCTGCCTCCTAAGGATTCCAGCAGCTCCTACTAAGGCATTAAGCTGGCAACCAGGCCTTTAGCACCTAAGCCCTGGAGGGACACTTACCCAAACTAATAGGAGTGGTCTAGACCCAAACTGTACCACAGGGTAACTTCTGAAGTGCAGTTAATCATGAAGAATCATCCTGAGGAGATAGAGGGAAGGAACATTCTAGAAGGAGGAAAAGGTAAATGTAGAAGACTTTACAAAGAAATAAACTCCATGAGTGCCCCCTCCAAGAAGGGCAACCAGTGTGTATGAACAGAGGAGAAGCAGGGGGCAAGAAATAAAGATGGGAAGAAAAAACAGGGGCTGAGCTGTGTAGATCTTTCTGAAGTCAAAGATTTTTGCCATGGCTCCTAGTAGGACACTAAGCATTGGAAGACTTGAAGCAGGAGAGAAACATAATCCTACTAACGTTCAATTATCACTGGGGCTGCTATGCAAAGAACTATATTGGCAACTTCTGGAAACAGGCAGAGCTACAGTTGAACAGGGGAGAGTGATAGCAGAGGAGGCGGTAAAAAGTTGATTCAGAAGTGAATATTAGCCAAGATTGCACCTCAAGGAGAAGAAATTCATGAGGTTAAGGGGCAGGTGGCCACTGTTATTCACTTTGCCCCCCTTGTACCTGTCTCCATGTATTGCTTCTATTGCCCTTTCCTTTGTAAAGTACCCGAGTGGCTGCGGCTGAGTATGATGCTGTCTGTGAAGCCGTGTTGGGTGAGCTCGCCTTTCTGTGCACACACACACACCCACACAGCCAAGTGCCCCTCATCCCGGCTCGGCTCCAGTGCTCATGCTGTGAAATCTTTGATGACCATTAAGTTGTCTGCCTTCCCTTGACTGCAAAATCCTTGCAAGTAAGTGGGAACATTTTTTTTCCCCTGCTGGTTGAAATTAGCTTTAAGGAATCTAAGCCCCCCAAAACCTCATTTTTCAGAAATTAGTTGAGGAATAGAAATTCTGAGTATGTAGCTAAATGTTTAAATAAGAGTGAAGAGGAAGCAAAGGAGAAGAAAGGAAGAGACCCCACTAGAGAAACCCCAAGGGGAGTGGACCTTCACAAAGGTTTCTTTTGGAAATGTTTTTGGGCAGTTGATTTTCTGTCATGGGAGCCCAGTAGATTGACTGGTTTAAAAGTTTTATGGGCTTATAGTCAATGTGGTGTTCTGTGTTCATTACCTGATTTTCCCTGCTTTGTTGTAGACTCTTCAGGGAGCTTGTTTATTCTGAAATAGAAACAACTATCAGAGAAACTATAGCAATCTTCAGAATATCCTGGAGTATCTGACTGGCTCTTGTGCAGGATATCAGTTCAATCCCATGCCAGTGGAGATGCCCCTTTCTATGTGTGGGCATAGTATCTTAGCCTTTTCTATACGTTGTAAGGCACCTGGAGTGTGTAGATACCCATTCTTCTATGCCCACTGTTGACCTTGAATCAGTTTTACACTTGAATTGGAATCCGGTTCTCTATTCCCACTGTCAGGTGGATGCAACATATGTGTTCAAGGCTAGTGTGACAGTTCTGGGTGAAAACCTCAATGTTAGATCACCAGCCTGAAAATGCCACAGTGCAAATCTATGTTTGTTATTTTCATACTCAGAACTCAGCATTCGGACTGGAGAGGGGGAAAAAAAAAAAAAGAGAGAACAGCTAGACCACAGTGCACAGTGCTATGTGTATAGTAATTGCTTTGTGACATGTAAATTTAGTTTATTAAGGTAGACCTCTGAAGGTCCTCTTCATAGTAAAAGAGAATAAATTGTGGTAGCCTAGTTTTAGTTCTGTGCCTATTAAAAAATAATCAAATGACATGTCTCCTAGAATATTCTGATGTAAGTTTTTGGCTCAGACAGTGAGGCCCTATTGTGTTTCAAAATAAGTCAGGAGAAAACCGATGAGTAGGCAGGTCTGAGCCGCCCACTCCTACTCAGATTCCTTCTGGGATTTATCTATCTGGCTTTTGCACAATTGACACAAAGTCACCCACCCAGATTCAGACTCTTAATCTCTTTTTCCAGACCTACCTCTAACTTCCTGGGATTGTTTTTCTCCCCCTCCTTTTCTAATTTGTACTTAATAGCACCACAGTTCAGTGGTCACAGTGAGCCATTTGCCTTCTCTTCCTCTCTGGTCCAGTCAGTGGGCAATAAATTCTTAAATGATCCTCTGTCCATATTCGCACATGCCTCCTTCCATCCTTATAGATGCTTATCTCTTGCCTAGACTATTAAGAGTAATTGCTGAGCTAGCATTTATGTGTCCACCTAGAATTCCAATCTCATTTAAATACATATAGATGCATTAATTGTATATTTGTAAATGCATCTGATTTAAGTGCATACATACATTTAACTGGATATCTATTCTATTAGGTCATTTGCACTGAGCTACTTCCATACTTCCTATTTTAATTTTAATATTTAAAAAAGTTTTTGGGACATGGTCTCACTTTCTTGTTCCAACTAGCCCTGAACTTGCTATGTAGCCCAGGCTAACCTTGAACTCACAACAATGCTCCTGCCTTTGGTTCCCGAGACCTGGGAATATAGGCATGAACCACCACACCCAGCTTTATTTTTTTATTTTGAGATGGGTTCTCACTAAGTCCCTAAGTTGCCCATCCTGGGCTTGGACATGTTATCCTCCTGCCTCGGCCTCCCAGAGTGAAATCGAATACATCTCAACAGAGATTTCTTCTGTTGGTTGAGCCCAAAGGAAAGGTTGATGGTAGAATTTAGAGAAAAGATAAAAGCCCCAGTTATGAGGCCTTTGGGACTTCTCAGGTCCTATTCCTTTTCATACCTTAGGTTCTATCTAAACTTGAAGCTGCAGGCTTTGCCTCCAAAACATCCTGACTCTTACAACTTCTCTGTCTTCACTGTTCCCATTTAGTTCAGTTCACATCGCCTGCTCCTGGCTCATTTGCCCTGGGTTCCTGACTGACCTCTGTGCTTCTATCTTTCCCTTACTGTCTGCTCTCCACACAGCACTCAGAAGGACTTCTTTTGTCAGTTCGTTCAGTATCCTATAAGGTTTCCCATCTCAGAGTCAAGAGCAAGGCCGTGAAACAGCCTGCGAGACCCTCCCCAGGTGACCATGCTCTGCCTCATCTCCACACTGTCCTGTGTCTCTCCTCATATATACCATGTGTCAGCGCTCCAGCTCTTTGTTGTCCCAGGCACTCAGGCTCCAGCTTCACATTGTTTTCATGTCCTTCTTGTTTCCCAGAGACCAGAGCCTCACTGTCTTGCTTCTTTCAGTTCTCTGCTCTGTGTCCCTCCACATCTTCCAGCTGGGGTGGATGGTGAGTGGTTATGGCACTGGTGGTGGTGGTGGTGATAGTGGTCATGGTAGTGGTCATGGTGATGGTGGCAGTAGTAGTGGTATTCTTGTGACTGGTGGTTATGGTAGTGGTATGGGTAGTGGGGATACTGGCAATGGTGGTAGTGATGATTGTCTTACAGGTGTTGGTAGTGGTAATAGTTATGATGATGATAGTGGTTATAGTGGTGTTGGTGTTGTTCTTGGTGGTGGTGGTGGTGGTGTTGATAATGGTGTTACTGATAATTATGGCGTTGAGGTGGTTGCTGGTGAGGGTAGTGATATTGGTGATGTTGACAGGAGTGGTGGTGCCCTGGTAATGGTGATATTGGTAATGGTATTAGTAGTACTGGTGGTAATGGTGTTGTCGATGGTGATGGTAATAGTGGTGATGGTAATAGTGGTGATGGTGATGACAGAGGGAAAGGAGTTGAAATGATAAAGAACCTCCCCTATGACTCTGCCCCTCCCCCACTCTTGCCCTCACTCAGTCTTTTGAAGCAGCCCCTTTGGGAGGTCCATCCAGCTCTTGCTTGGAGGTCGGCCTTCTGGTGCCATCCAACCTAGAGACCTTCCTTACTGCTCCACTCCCAAGTCTGCCCTCCACTCCACTCAGCTTGTCCTCCGTGTTCTGTCCTCTTAGTCCACAGTGCCCCACAACATAGGACTTGTGTGTGACAAACCCAGAAGTAACAAGTCACTGCTTGAAGTCTAGTCTTTACCTTTTCCTGTTCCAAATGGTACTTGTTCACCAGAATAAGCCCTGTAGCATGATGGCTAAACATTTCACTTCCAAAGCTGGTTCCCTAGACCCAGTTGAGTTCCACCTCTTAGAATTTACATGGTGTTGGACAAGTTGTTCAGGCTTCTATACATCTCAAGGCGTTATCTCTTAGATGATGGAAATCATACCAAATTCCCAGAGTTACAATGAGATTAAATGTAGTCATACCTTAGCATGCTTTCCAAACCTAGTTTTAACATAAAAGTTAAGTAATTTTCACCAAAATTTCTTTAACACTTCTTTCATACATCTCAAATTGCCACCTTCTTTCTCAGAATATCAAGTATTCTTTAGTTTTCACTTTATTGTTACATGATATCTTTATGTAAGTTATCAACTTGTCTTACATTAATATATATGTAAAATGAACATCGTGTGCATATAGAAAGTTTTTATGTCTCTGCACCCACCTCTTACCATCCTTCTGTGTTCTGACTGACAATGCATAAATTACTGCTTGTTTATTACCTATCAAAGTTCCTCAGAGAGGGAAATTCATCCTCTAATTCAAGAAATTTCCAAACAGACACAGTAAAGAAAGCAACATTGGTTAGCAGTTTAGCTCAGCGGCATAACACCTGCCTGGCAAATGCAAGGTCCTGAGTATAGCCTGCCCCCCCCACACACACCAAAACCAAAAGAATACACTGGACCTGGGGATTTAGCTTAGTGATACTGTGCCTGCCTTATAGGCTCAAGGTCCTGAGTTTGATCACCAGTAAGGGGTTGGGGTTAAAATCTTCCATGTACCCATCTTCAAGATTCAGCAGTTTTAGGTATGTTGCAAATCTTATTTCCTCTGCTTCCTTATTCATCTCCCGTTCCACTTTGGAGTATTAAAAGCATATCTCAGATCTGGGTGTTTATCTCAGCAATAGAGTGAATAGAACATCTTCAAGGCCCAAAATTTGACCCCCAGTGTCATTGCCACCCAGAACAAAGCAAGTCACAGATATCTTGTTATTTTTCCCACAAATATGTCAACACATATTTCTAGCTGATAGGAAACTTTTCTTTATAATCACCACAGAATACATACCACGAAAGTAACACAGTTCCTTAAATCCACTCTTCCTCTGCTAGTAGACAAATAAAACCCTGTTAGAGCAGGATTTTTGTTTTTTCATTTTGGTTTATTTTGTTTACTGCCACCTCTCAAATGCATAATAGGCACCACAATATTTAAATGAATGAATGGGTTATATTCTAAAAGTTTATTTTTAGAAGACAATGTCATTAAAAAATACTACAGGGCTGGAGATTTAGCTCAGTGGTTCCAGTGCCTACCTAGCAAGCACAAGGTCCCCGGTTCGATCCCTGGTAACCACTTACAACAATACTGGGTGTGGTAACTCACGCCCACCAGCAATCAGTACCATGTACCACAGAGCCAGCCATGGTAGCTATAATCCCAGCACTTTGGAGGCAGAGGCAGGAAGATTGCTGAGTTTGAGGCTTGCCAGGGCTACATAGTGGGCTCAGGGCCAGCCTGAACTACAAAGTGAGACCCTATCTCAAAAAAAAAAAAATTACAAATAGTGATTGTGATCTTGAACTAAGAGAAGAAAGCTCTCCTAGCTTATAATGTAGCTGAGGTAAAGCTCTGTTTTTACATGAGTGAGTTTTTTAGGACATATGCCCTATCTTTCTCTACTTCCAGAGTTCCAAGCTGGGATAAGCTCCCCTTGAACCCATCGTCCTTAACCCAAGGGTTTGATACCTTGCCTCCCCTTCTTGAACACAGAATAAAGTTCCCATGGCTTTTACTTGTAAAGGTGGATAGATGTCTTTTCACCGAACTATACTACCTATTAGCTTTTTCTTCATCCATAACTGTTGAATAGGGTGATTATGCACGTGTAATAATAGCAGATAAAGTGTTACTTAGCGCTTGGCCTTTAGCAGTTGCTAAATGAACATTTGTGGTTTTTGTCTCTAAGCCACTGCTCTTGGCAACTTCCAAGGCAAGAGTTCTCAAGACAGAGGGGACAAGGGCTCCCCTGGATTGGCCTCCGGCAGAGGTGCCTTCCAAGCCTACCTCTCCCTGCATGCAGACCTCTCTCTTTAGTGTTTCTCACCTTTCTTGTGGTCTCCTGTGGACCAGAAAGTCCAGTATTGTGGCTTTCCTTCTGAGTACATTGTCCTTCTGAGGGTTAGGCTGTTGCAGTTTTGCTGTTACTAGGGAGATTTAAAGAAATATTTTGAGTGTATGGACAGAAAATTAGTTTTCATTTGAAAATCAGATTTTGTGCTGCCCAGTACATTGGGGGGGGGGGTTAAGACCTCTAAAATTAAGCTTCTATTCCTAAGAACTCCTGAATGAATGACTAAGTTTACATTTGAGATTCATCTCTAAGTGAGATTGCTGCCAGATTCTCTGGGTTGCTTGAAACATTATCAGGTCAGAGCCAATCTTATCAGTAACACTGACAAGTCATTTCTAATAAGAAGCTTAGATGTAAGCTTTGTTTTTTCTCTCTATCGTGCCTCTGACATCATAATTTGAAGTAGTTGCTCTGTAAAACTACTTTGGTCTAAGGCCAGTTAACTAGTATGAAAAAGTAAAGCTCTGGATAACCCATAACTTTAGTAAAGCTTGGCCCCTGCCCCCCAGATGGCTTCCAAGCATTAGACTCAACTCGATGGCTTTGTACAGAACCTCCACCATGAGCCCTTTCCCCGCATGACCTGGCTGCACCGAGCCTGCAAACAGAGTCCACAAGAACAGCCCGGAGCTGGTGGCTCCCTCTCCCTTGGCCTCCATCACTCCTCAGACAGCTTTGTTTCTGTTCTTATTCCATCACAGCCCCTTCATATTTCTAAATCTCCCCAATGGAAATCTTGGATTAGGTAGTTACATAAATTTCTATAGCAGAAAAAAAACAGGCAGATGTACATTCTCACAGGTTAGGATTTCTTGTGAGAAGGATCAGATTTAGGAAGGATTATAGTTGGTGAGGTCTACTGTAAAGCTATATGGTCGTGCATCCCTGTACTGTCCTCTGGGAGGCTGAGGCAGGAGAATTTTAGGACTCTCTTGGGAATTTAATGAGGCCCCGTCTGACTCAGTCAGTCCACGAATGGGCTAGGATGTAGCTCAGTGTGAAGGCAGTACTCAGTATAAAAAGGGTGTGGGGGTGGAGGTGAAATTCTTAGCAAGAACCAGGGACTAAGGAGGATGGGAGAGGATTCAGGTGTGGAAAATGAGAGCACTGAAGATGGGAGGGATGGCCATGAAGCTTTGCTTCCTGCCTTGCAGTTCTCTACTGTACCGAGGAGTAGCAGATGCAGGGTGTGTTGATGTGATGACAGCAGCAGAGAAGATGAGCGTCGTGGTGACTCAGTACTTGTTGTTAGGTGATGTTCTAGAGGCTTAGCATACAGTCTTGCACTTACTACCTAGCCCAGGCTGGCCTCAGACTTGCAGGGATCCTCTTGCCTCGGCCTCCCAAGTGCACCACAGGCAGCTTCACAGCATTTTTTGAGTGCACACAACTATTCTACTTTGTAGCAACACAGAAAAGTTTAGATGACCTATCCAAAGACACATAGCTCTTCAGAGACAGAATGGGGACCAGTTTGGACAGACTAGCCCAAGAATCATACTCTTAGCATGATTGAAGCTATGAGTTAGGATCACAAGGGAAGAAAAAACGCCAGAGGTGTAAAGGAGAGAAATTAACAGGTCTGAGTAGGTCCAGGGCTGGTAGGTGGCTCTTTACAACTAAGGATCCAAGATCCTTCTATCTTACCCTGAGATGTCATCTTATAATGGGCAGCCATTAAGATTGAGTATAGTATCTTTTTTTTTTTTTGAGACAGAGTCTTGCTTTGTACTTCAGACTGGTCCTGAGCTCACTGTGTAGTCCAGGCAAGCCTCAAACTCAGCAATCTTCCTGCCTCTGCCTCCTGAGTGCTGGGATGACAAGCATGAGGCACCACACCCAGCACTGTATGTGGTACTGATTGCTGGTGGGTGTGAGTCACTACTCCCAGTATTGTTGTATATGTTTACCTGGGATCAAACCAGGGATCTTGTGCTTGCTAGGAAGGCACCGGAACCAAGTGTAGTATTATTATAGAGGGACAAGTGACTATATAGGAGACAGATTACTTCTCAGTATGTGGCAGTCCAATGCAAGTGCCTTTGGCTGGGGTCACTGGACTGTACCACTTTTGTTCCTCTCAAAGCGGGGGTACATGGTGGCCCCTACAGCACCTTATTGACTCCTGGGGTATTCTCTTTGAGGAAGAAGCCATATCTAAATGCTGACCATCTGGCGGGATGCCCCACCTAAGGACAAATAAATATTTGTCCGGCTAGTGTTTAATTAACAGCTGGGAATTTCCAGCAAGCTCTTCATTTTGGCAAGAGTTGTTTACCGATAATTCCCAAGCATTCTTTACTGAAGAGGAAATGACTAAAGATGCTGGTCATCTTAGACTGTCACTCATTCCTGGTGACATCAAGAAACACCTGAAAACTGCTGTGGACATTTAGCTGAATGCCTCGGTAGGGATTTGCTCATTGGACACAGAGATGTAAGACACTAGCTAGAAGGGTTCCAGTTGTATTGAACTGATTGATGAGAGAAATTATTACAATTGCAGTATTTTCAGTCTGCTGTGCCAAAAAATTGTTAAATGCTGACACTAGAATTGAGGCTTAGTTGTAAATTGAGGAATGTATGATTTATATGTCATAGAGAAGTTTAGAAAGAAAATCAGGAACTTGGAGAATAATGGCTTTTGCCTGGTTTAAGAAATTAAAGAGATGTAATTAAATTGAATTGTATATTTTCAGAAATTTAAATTGTTTGCTTCTATTGCATATTTCAGAGAATTACAGGAAATCCTTTGTAACAGGGTATCCTGAGTTTGGAGATTTTGTTAAGTTAAAAAAAAAAACCTCCACTCATTTGGTGGTAAGCTTCTGGTGAAGATTATAGGCTCCATTATGCTTCACTGAGTTTGAAGAATAACAATCACTTTAATCACACTTGTTTTCATGGTGGCCCAGAAAAGAATTAAGAGACTTCCTTTTTAAAGAGTTTTTGCTAAGACAGCACTTTTATCCTACAGTTGAGTCAACGGAATTGTTGTTTCCATTGGAATTTCAAAATCAGACTTGCTGTCCTAGAAAAATTTAAAAGTAAATTGATAAGAAGTAATTAACCAGTTCATTACTGGTGTGACAAAACCAACTTGTATTTTTAAATATTTTTAACTACCTTGATGGCCAGAGCTTTTAGGAAAAGGCTATTTATTAATGTCATGAGACCTTTGGAGGTACAGAACACTCACTCTCTTTCTGTAAAACTCAGTAAGATTTTGGTCTCATTTAAAGGTGTTTTTCTCTCTCTGAGCTGCCCAAGAAAGGTTAAGAATGGTGGTGCCGACGGGGAGCCCTGAATGCAGCTGCCAGGCTGATCTGAGAGAGCCTGTGAAGCCGGGCAAGGGAGCCTTCCGCAGGGCTCACTACACGCAGAGGATTTCCTTCCATTCTCTGAGCCCTTTTGACAGACAAACCCATTGCAGCCTGCTGATGGGCGTATCAGTGAGCATTGTTTTGTGCAAGGCCTGGGGTGTGGGAACTGGTCTGAAGGGGCAGAGAATAGCTGCCCACACAGGAGCAGCAGAGGGTACATATGGTGTGTGCTGGTTAATGTTTAGCAACTTACTGGGGTTCGAATAGGAGATGTGTGTGTGGACACACTTGAGGCATGTCTATAAGTTCATAATAAATTACACTGCTGGTGACACGATATGCAAACAATAGTCCAAATGCCCTTTGGTTTGATATAGAAGTGTCTGTGGAGATTTGCCAAACTTGTATTGGCTGTTAACCTAGATGAGTGAATGTAATTTCAGCATGAATATTGTTTGATGTTTTACAGCAGTGAGTAAGACAACAGTGGAACAATGTGGATCTCTGTTAGAGCTTCATTCAGGCACCAGTGACACGAGTGACTCTGCTGATTTAGTGGGTTTTTAATGCTGGATGAGTATTCTGTCATTTGAGGGACGTGCTATTTTTGCAGTGTGATGGCTGCAGACACAACATGGCCTTTTGTTTATTGTGTATTATTAACACTTTAGCCATCCCCTTGTGAGACATGCCAAAGACAAGTGAAGCCCTGATGTATAACATTTGCCAACACCCATGGTATAAATACTCTACCATGGCCGATGCCATGCTGGCAAGGTGATTACTAACCACAGAGTGGGGAAGAGAGGCATCACAGATAAAATCAATACCCAGGAAGAACAACTGGAATACAGTTGTTCCACATTGTATTCCATAACACTGGAATACAGTGAAGTAGTGAGTGAGTGATGGCTTTTGAACATTTATGTCTTTGCTGTTGATATCATTTATTTAGTTTGAAGATCACATTTACTTCTCAGTGAGTGCTTTGACAGCTGGCTCACAAAATCCCTGAGGTTTAACAGTTAGCACTCTTGAGTTGATAAGGAAAGGGGTCTTGGGTAGGAATCTTGACTCTATGTGAGAGTCAGGGAAGCGTGGGAGTGGGCAGGGCATCTGTGACCTAATGAAACACTCTTGAAAAGCAGTGGTGATTTCCTCTAACTATGGGACAAGTATATTTATGGGATAGAACCGAGTGAAGGCCGTCTTCCAGTTACTAAGCAGGGCAACAAAAATCCAAAGAGTGGATGGAGCTCTGAGCCAGCCATACTGGAGATTCATAGGCTGCCTTCTACTACTGGAGGATGAAGGAGTAGCAGTGCTTAAGTGCTAAACATTTGAATGGACAGAAATAGAAGGGGAAAAGCTATGAAAGGTGAAAAAGTTCAAACTTGCTTTGAGGGCAGATTCTTGACTCAAGTGATGTCATTGCACAAAGCAAGTAATTCTAATGTCCCCTAGGTTAAGATCTGGCATTGAGAGGGAGCATAGAGGTCACATGTGCACTTGCTCAGAGTCATTCTTGCCTGTTGTGGCCTTTGGCACCTCCACTCCTCCCTGCCCTTGAGCCCATACATGTGTGCATCTGTTTCTTTTAGATTCTCCTTCTTATGTCTCACAGAGATGATACCCAGCTCGGGAATTCAGATCCCTTTGTAAAAAGCAGTAGAAGGTTATAAAGGGAGACATAAGCAAGCATATTTTTCAGACACAGTTTCCTGTGAACTAGTGAATTTCAGACAGGTGTTCCTGGTAGCTACTGAGCTTGTCACACCAGGGTAGCTGATGATGAAGGGATGTGGCTTGGGGCAGAAAGCTTGGCAGCTTCAATGGAGCAGGATTGACAGGGCACCAAGGACCAAGGGAAATAATGTGCCTGACAGTGTGCCTGTTCCTGGATGCTATTTTTGGTCGATCTTTTTCTTCTCCCATTTGCGAGTGCACTGACCAGGACACAGCCTAGCATTGCCCTGGTTCTCAGCCCCACACTGTGAAAAACCACTCTGAGTTGTTGCAGCCTAGAGAACAGCACTTGTAGAGGACAGAGCATTTGCTGCCTGCTCTATTTTATTTTGGGTCATAAATTGATTTCTTTTTCCCCCCAAAATGTGCATTTGAGTTCAGGGTAATATTCTTGTAGAATTTTGTCTCTCCCTTAACTTCGATATTTGTGTTGTTGACTTTTTCTTAATACCTCATATTTGACTTGATTACAATCATACAGTCACTACATTTTTAATATTTTATTGTGCTTATTTATGCCTCTGTTCACTCTTGTGTTTATGTTGTTGTATACAGTTTTCCTAACTTTTGTGTTTTACTTGGAAAGGGGCATGTGTGTGTGTGTGTGTGTGTGTGTGTGTGTGTGTGTGTGTATGAAGGGGGAACCAACCATCAAGTCAGTTTAATCATTAGTAATAATTCTAAATACGTGTTTGTCAAAGTACTTGGCCAGCCATAGGCAGGAAGCCTTGACACTCCAGCACCTGACAAGGATGTTTCCACCACAGGAAGATGCTGTGTCTGGGTCAGTGACCCCACCTCACCCAGGCCCGCTCTGCTCCAGCAGGTCCGGATGGGGCCAGAGATTGCTTCAGGCCTAGCCTTTGCCCGCCCAAGCCCCCCAGTATTTGTGCAAGAGGGGAAGAGTTGCATCAACTTTATCACTCTGTCAGTGCTCATGGGCTGCCACACACTTAATCCAAGTCCCATATCTTTTCTGACTCAATTTACCTGTTTTTAAAAAATTGCCTAGCCTTTTGCTGTAGTGAGGAGTGTGTGTGTGTGTATTCAGTGTCAGCTCACCTGTCTTGTACCAGCCAGCATTCATTCATTCATCATGCCAAGCCTCAAGCTGCAGGGCTAAGCCGAGCTGAATAAAATTCATTTGTCACTATTCAAAGTAAGCGGAAGAAGTAACATTATGCAACTTATCCTGCTTCTACAAAGAAGGGAAAACCTCTGGTCTCATGAATTTGATCTCCAGGGTTCCTGACTTTAGTCTCTTCCTGCATTTAAAACATTTAATGTAGTAACTCTGAATTAAAAATTGTGTAATATCTCAGTACTTATTGGCCTAGGAACACATCAAACCTGGTGCTCATTGCATTTTTGATGAGGAAAACAATGTTTCTGCCCTGGGCACCGGTATCCATTGATGGTAGCTTGTAAATGGTATAGAATGCCACCTATTCATTTACTGTTTTGTTCTTTTGTGGATTTTAAGTGCTAATCACGAGTCTCATAATGTGATACCACTAAACCTAAAAGACTTATGCTAGCCCAACAAAATGTAAAAGTTGTAATAATCTAATTGTATTATTTTTAGGAAAAAATTTATTAGTAATGATTGGTTTCAACACATCACAATTAGTTGATGATGAGTACTGGGTATGGAGGTGTTTTCAAGTATGTCACTTTTTTTTTTTTTTTGCTTTTTGAGACGGGGTCTCGCATTGTAGTTCAGGCTGGCCCTGAGCTCACTATGGTGCCCAGGCAAGCCGCCGCGAACTCAGCAATCCTCCTGTCTCTGCCTCCTGAGTGCTGGGATGACAGGCGTGAGCCACCACGTCCGGCATTGTGGTATGCGGTGTTGATTGTTGGTGGGTGTGAGTCTCCAAGCCCAGCATTATATGTGGTTACCGGGGATCAAACTCAGGTCCTTGCGCTTGCGAGGCAGGCGCTGGAACCACTGAGCTAACCCTCCGGCCCGAGTATGTCACATTTTAATTTTCCAAATTTCAGATTAAAGATGTTCACCTGGTAAGATGTATGCAGCCATCCCCAAACCCAAAAATGTCAGAATCTGAAACATTTCTGGTCCCAGTGGTTTGGACTAGGGGTACTCGACCTTCATGACAAACTCCTGGAGTTGTTACAGGAGTAATTGAGTTAATACAATGTGTGTGAACCAGGGCTCAGCAGTGGAAAGTCCTCAGATGCTCGCTCTGCTTGAGTGTAATGGTGGTCGTGGTGAGAGGCCAACACTTGTTCATAGAGACCCCTTTCCAGGATGTCAGACACTGGCTGTCGCTGGGCTCGGAGATGGGAAGAGTCACAACCTCTCTGAACTACAGTGTCTCTCTTTGAAGCGTGGGATTGTGGGATCCACGTTGTCTCTAAAGGGTTTTTGTACCAATCAGTTTAAACAATGTGCACATATGATTTCAAACTAGGGAAGTACTATATGAATGCAAATGGTGATACTCAGCAATAACAAGAACCAAAAGCAAGCAAGTTAAGGAATATAATTACAAATGCTATCAAATTCCATCTGTGGCCAGTGGCACTACATATCTTGTCTTCTTTCCCATGGTGCTTGTGTATCTCTAGGTGATGTCACCTGAACACTGTAGAACCCATTACTCGGTCCTTTCCATTTTGTGTGTAGCACTGTTGCATTAGTGTGGTTGCACCTGCACTAGACAAGAGAGGCACATTGAAATCCAACTCACATTTGAGTCTTTGCTTCCCTTGCTGGCGCTCACACAATACCCTCCTCTGAAATCCTGTCCATGCCTTGGGTTAGCTTGATCTTGCCATCCAGGCTCCATGGAATTCCACGTAGGAAGGAGCTAGAGGGAGCTGAGAATAGCATCGTGGCAGAACTGGACATTTTCAAATGAGTGGATCTTGATAAAAGAAGAAATGTTAAGTGAGTATTATATACAAGGCACTGTTCTAGATGCCAGGGTGAATGATTACTTTGGCCAGGGTTGAAAGAATGTTATACCACCTGCCATCACCAAGAGGAAATACTCCAGAAGACAGACTTTTCTTCTGTTTTAATTTGCAAAATTCACAAGGACTAGAGACATCAGGCTGTGTTCTAGTGTATAGGCAGTTACTTGGGCCCCCATCCTGAACCTGGAGCCCACCTTCTGTGGGGTAGTCTCTGGTGGCAAAGCTTCTCTAGCAGGGTGGAGCTACCTGAAGTATTCTACCCACCGTGCCAATATTCTGAGACAGGGAACTGGCTGGACCTGGGAACCACCCTACAGGGGGATGTTCCTGAGCACGTGTTGCTGGCACAGAATGAGCAGGAAGCTCCCCTCTCTGTCCCCTACTGGCTTGGACTGGGCTATTAGCAGAAACTGGTGAGCAGAGCAGCGTGCTATTGGAGCATCCGCTGTCTCTGGCATTTTGTCATTGTAGTGGTGATGTTTATCCTACAGGAAACTGGATACTTCTCCTCCAATTGAAATAAAAATATCAGCAAATGTTTCCTTCAGAACCCTCCCCTAGTGCCTAATGTTGAACTGTAGGGCCTATTTGCATATAGAAAAACATGGGGAATTTCACAGGAACACGCTGATCCCCTCCTAGGGCATCGTAAGCCAGTCTGTCTGAGAGATGACATGTTTTTTTTCTGTCCAAGAGACAAGAATCCTTCAATAGCATCTTCATTTCTTTCAGGAAGTGAGTGAAGGAGCTTGCCGGGGCCACTTCTGCTGTTTGTGTAAAGTGCCCTGTATGCCAACAACACATTCGTACAGTTTCTCTTCTCTGTGCTCCTGCCTCGCATGAGCATAGTTCACAAGTGATGCTGCCATCATGCTTAAGGTTATTATTTGCCTTGAACCACACAGGTGCAGCCAGAAAGAGGAAAACAGATGGGAGAATTGAGGGGAGTTTTTCTTTTGTTTTTCTTTTTGAAAGTTGAAAACACTTGGCATGATTTTGTGAGGACTTTTGCTGCTGGGCCATGTGACAGTGCTGTTCTTCAGTGGGACTTAGAAGGTTGAGAGGCGAGGCCGTCTGTGTGCACCCCTTTAATGAAAGAAGCAAGTGCACTTTGTACTTCATAGATACCGCACACTTAGGAGCTATCAGCATAACTGTGTCACTCACCTATAACGATCCTGTAGGTTGAGGAAGGAGGCAGATTGGTGTCTCTCAGGTTTTCCTGTGGGAGATTCACTGTCTCAAAGTCAAGCACAAGTAAGGAGTTGGGAGGACTGGGATCTACTTAGCTTCACCTCTGACCTGGAGTTCACCTTGGCCCAGCTTGTGAATGGACAGACCCACAGGCCAGGGTGGGCCCAGGTCTTCCTGTGTCTTGAGCCTCGGCCTTTCTCAGCCCAGTCAGTGGATATTCTCCGATGCCATGGTCCCACCACTGTGTCTCTCCAGCCCAGCCAGCCCCATACATTTGTTACCTGCCAAGGCTACAGCAAGCTGTTTTTCACATTGCTTCTGCAATATGATGTTTCTAGTACTCACTGACTGTGCAAGATGACATTTATATCAAAAACATCAGAGAAACTCAGAAGAAACGAAATCTTCAACTTGTATCTTAAGTCCCAGTGAAGCTGAACATAACTATTGCAGGCTGTCACAGCGGGTAAGCTTGGTGGACTCATAAATGCACCTATGTAATGTGACTGTAGGCTTTATAAACTGCTGGAATTTGAAGAGGATTGTATATGCCAGGCACAGTCTCCAGATGAAATCTTGCAGTGACCATCTAGTAGTATAGAAAGGAATGTAAATTTCTTGCCTAGAACCTTAAGTTTGTGATAAAGTGCAGCCTTTCTTCCTGTCCTGCTCACAACCCCATCCATGCTCCAGGCCTTCTGAAGTTACCTGGGCATTGGCAACCTGGCACCTTTAATCCCATACCCTCTGACTCTGCCCTTCTCTGTTTCTTGTTCCTAGGATCCTGTCCCCACTCTACTTCCCATCTGAGGGTCTCTCACTGCTGGAGAGCGGGCCCTGCTCCACACTTTCACTGCCCGGGCCTCAGTTTGCCTTTTTTGCTATATTCTTACAGTGTTATTTTGACACAAGTTATTTCCAAAGTACACAGGAGCTAACACAAATTGAGCACTCAAAGATTGGCATCCATTCATTAAGAATAAAGAGAATTAATCATGCACATGTCACCCCTATTCAGACTCTAATTCCTTGTGAGTGAAGGAAGACCTTGGAAGCATAATACTGGGCAGTATATCTTTTTTTTTTTTTTTTGAGACAGGGTCTTGCTTTGTAGTTCAGACTGGCCCTGAGCTCATTATGTAACCCAGGCAAGCCTCAAACTCAGCAATCCTCCTGCCTCTGCCTCCCGAGTGCTGGGATTACAGGTGTGAGCCACCACGCGGGCACTGTAGTATGTGGTATTGATTGCTGGTGGGTGTGAGTCACCACGCCCAGCATTGTATGTGGTTACTGGGATCGAACTCAGGACCTTGCGCTTGCAAGGCAGGCGCC
>PVIC010003513.1:30828-68703 GCA_004025085.1 Thryonomys swinderianus | reverse complement strand
TGAGCTCACTACGTAGCCCAGGCAAACCTCGAACTCGACAATCCTCCTGCCTCTGCATCCTGAGTGTTGGGATGACAGGTGTGAGCCCCCACGGCCAGCACTGTGGTGTGTGGTCACCGGGGATCAGACTCCGAACCTTGCACTTGCCAGGCAGATGCCGGAACCACTTAGCTAAATCCCCGGCCTCATTCCTTACTGTGGAAAATGGAATAAAATGCTTTCTGAGATTTTCAATTTAACAGTGAAACTTCTCTGGAGAGCATTCCTAAGCCTCAGTGTGAGTTCTGTCCTGAGGCACAGGCAGTCACTCCATAGAGGATCATCACTCTGGGGACCTGGGGCTCACCTTCCACCCCACAGGCTTGGCAGGAGCCAGGTGTGCAACTGTTCCCGCTGTTGGTGTGAGCTCCGTCACACTCGGCTCATCCTCACACTGGGTGAGGCGAGGGGCCGCGGGGAGGCCACTGTGCTGTGAAGGGCTCCTGGCTGTGTCTTGTGGAAGATCTACCCTGACAGCAGATTCCAAGTGTACAGCAGTATTATAAGCTGTTCGGTGCATTACATCTCCAGAACTTATTCTTCTTATAATGCAGCTTTGTGCCCTCTGACCAACATCTGCCCATTTCCTCCACCCTCAGCCCCTCATAACCAACTCTTCAGTTGTGGGTTGTGTCTAGATGTCCCCCCAAAGCCTCATGTGGCATTTTGGCGGTGGCTGGATTACGGTGTGTGAATGTGAACTCAGGGTGTGGTGCTGGGATGAAGGGCATGGATAATGGAAGGCCCACTTGGGTGAGGGTGGCGCCAATCAATATGTCTGTAGTGTGGACCGAATAAAAAAGGACAGAGAGGAAGCAGGCTTTTGCTGCTACTGCTGCTTCGCTGCCTCCTGCCTGCCCTGCCATGGTCTGTTTCTGCTCTGCGTGCCTCCTGCTGTGCTGCCTTGCTTTGGGGCCAGCTGACTGTGGAATGCATCCTCTACACAGTGTGAGCTGGAACACACCTTCCCTTTTTTCATGTTGGGTGTCTGGTATTTCGCCTCCGTAATGAGAAAAGTAACTAAGCCACTTTGTAATCTCTGCTTCTGTATGCTCAGTTTTATTACATCACACACACACACACACACACACACACACACACACACACGACACCCAGGACGAGTATGCGAGGTGACAGAAGTGCTAATTAACTCGATTGTGGTAGTCATTTTACGGGTGAATTCCTGAATTAAGTCATCATGTTGTAGCCTTGAATACATCCGATTTTCATATGTCAATTCTATGTCAACAGAGCCGGAACATTTTTCCACCTCTGGGCTTTCCATGTGTCCTTGCTATTTACACAGAAGAATAAAGACTGACTTTATTTTGGGTTTGTCGGAGTCTAAACTTACCCTCTTGAGAAAACAGCACGCCAGAAGTTCAGGGTTTTCCACACACTTTTCCAATTCTTTTAGAAAAGTCCTAGGGAAATAAAAGTATTACACAGTAATGTCTGAGTTTAAAATTTTTTTTTTTTTTTAAATCACATGAAGTTTTGAGAAGTAGCTAGAAAAACCCTCCAGGCTCTATTGCTCTCGGCTCATCTTCTACACACCAATCTCGGGAACAATGCGTCCCGAGCACCACTGTGGCGACTGTGAACCGGCTCGTGGCTGTTCAGTCCTTCTGGGCACCAGCCAGCGGCAGACAGGACGCAACATGCTGGCAGGGACTCGCCTGCGGCCACATGGCTGCTGTCCTCGCTGTCACTGAGGGCTTGGGACGAGCCAGACATAAGCTAAGTGGTTCACACGCGTCTCAGGTGACCCTCAACCAATCCCTGCAGGCCACAGCTGTACACATGTGCGATCGGGCTCAAAGAGACCGAAGTACTTCACCAGGGAAGTAGCAGAAATCGGATTCCACTTTGGTCTGTGTCTGACCGATGGAGAAGGGGTGGGATTAGGAAACAACTCTGGTTCAGTTCGCGAACAACGTTTTCCTGGTAATTAATCAGTTACGGGGCCTTGGGGGCCATGTATCGGATAAAGCATCGCAGGATGTGTGAATGGAGGGTGGGAAGCCCCGCTGCCTCCACGGCTCGGGAGCGCAACACCTGAGCAGCCGTGGGCTGGAGGGACCGCCTGTCTGGGCAGCGAGCATTTTCCAACACCCAGTACCACCCTAGGATAGCGGGTGCTGGGCAGGCCTCACCGTCATCTTTGTGTTTCCGGTGCCACGCACGGTGCCCGGCAGAGAGCAGACGCTCATCAGTACGGACTCACTGGTAAATAAACCATCGGGGGACACACAGCTGAGAAGTGAGGTTTGTGACGCCCGCAGGGCCCCGGACGGCCTTTCCCCCTTGCTCCCAACTCAGCCTGAACCAACCCGCCTGCTCCGGCCAGCACCTGACTAACACCGGCACGTCCACTCGAGTCTCACTCCTCCGCTTCGTATTCCCTGGTCATAAGGGTCATTATATACCTGGTGTGAAATTCGTAAATTTCTTTAATGTTCCCGAAGAGAATGTCCTTGTTATTCTGCAAAACATCTGGAATCAGGTGCTTGAGCCAAATAAAACCCATCGGGGTGATGTATCCCTGCAGGAATGGAGACAAGATGGGTTTTGCAGTCAACACGAAAGACATGCTCTACACGTGCTGCTCGTAAGAACTAAACTTTCATGACACGACTGAGGGGCACGCACTGCCTGAAAACTGTTCTATTAACTATTTTCTCTCCATATCATTTTCCTCATGATATCAGGAGGCGACAGATTAATGGCAATGATAACACAATGGCATTTTAATGGCAAGAACAAATATATTTTAAAATGTTGTTATACAAGTTATGCATGAAGGACAAAACTCCATCTTGTGATGTGGTACATTTACTATCAAATTTTACGGTATTTCCTTCATAGCTTGTAAAAAGCTTGCTTTATATTGCATATAACTGTTATTATTTATAACTACTGTATGTATATAATTTTGTATTTTTTCCATATATATTTTAGGCATCTATAAAGCTCTCCATGTTATTTAGTCTTCTACCAGGAACATTTTTTTCAATGTTGCTACATATTACCTAAAATAACTTTTAACTGATGAGTAACATTTATTTGGCACATATACTTTTTAAATCATCCCTGTTTTGATGGATAGTTTGGTTGCTTCTGAATTTTCTATTGTAAAAATGTTGTGGTAAATAATTCTGTAAATGAAGGGTTTTTTCCCTTTGGATTATCCCTTTAGGAAAAGAGAAGATATACATTTTCACTCTTATGGGTGAAAAAGCTACTTAAAAAACAAGTAGCAGGGCGTGGTGGCCTGCGCCTGTAATTCCCACACTCAGGAAGCTGAGACAGGAAAACTGAATCAGAGGCCAGTGCGAGCTACAGAGCAACACCGGAGATAGATACAGAGACAGAGATACACACACGGAGAGAATCTCTCACTGTCAAAACCATTCCTATCATTCTTTGTTGGCCGCGCACGGTGAACCAGCGTGGGCCTTGAGAGAATCAGCATGAACTGTCATCACCCTCTGGAATATTTGGCTGCGTGGACCCGGAGTGTAATGTGTTCATTCCCACTGGAGAGACACCTGCGATGTAAGAGCTGAAGCCTCAAGGGACGCTCTAGAGACACACGACAACTATTTTGAGGCTTTTTGTGCGATGAAACTTCTTGCTTGAATACACTGCTTGACATCCCACCATTTACTTACATCAATTACACTCTTCATTTCTTTTATGTACATCTCTTCGGTCTCAAACAAATCCTGTATAAGGCGCCTAAATCGCAGCAGCAGGTGGGAGGGTGAAAGAGAAAGAGACAGATAGGGAGGGAAGAGCACACTTTTAGGACTCTGTTGGCATCATGGCCCTGATCCATTTCCCCTCAGCAGCTCACCCCTTCAGTTCTGGCCTGTTCATTCCTCGCCGCTGACCCTGTGAGCCCACATCTCCCAGAAGCGCACTCTGGCCGCGCTCATGCTGCCAAGAAACAAGGTGTCTGAAAAGGCTCCGAATCCATCCGTGCGTCCTTTGTCTTCTGGGAGGACCGCGAGGGATGGAGGGGTCGAGATGGCGGGCACAGAGCCAGAGATACCAAGTGTGGTCAAGAGAGGTCTGCTTAGTGCCTCCACCGTGTAGTCAGTTTCCTGGGTTTTCTCCCCAGCTCTCCTGTTCACCGCTCACATCAGGATCTCTGCCCCTCCACCCCCTGCTGTATTTTCTTGTGCTTGGGGTTAGCTGGGTGTGCTTGGGTGTCTGCATCTCCAGTAGTGAGTATTTCAGTGTGATTTCCTATTAAAACAGGTGCAAGCTCTGTTTTCCTGGGAGAAGGCGGGTGGCGGCCATGGTGGGGAGAATCCTAAGATGCCTCCCTAAACTTCTGGCCCTGGTGTATCAACGCCTCTTCCAAGGGACTTCATCAAATCCCTAATGCGTGCTGCTGTGCTGGGACATTACGGTTCAGTTGATCCTGGGACACATAATATTTTTTTGTTTTTTGTTTGAGATAGGGTCTCGTTATATAGTCCAGGCTGGTCCTGAACTCACTATGTGGCTCAGGATAACTGAATTTGTAATGACCCTCCTGCCTCAGCCTCCCCAGTGCAGGGTTTATAGGTGTGCACCACCATGCCTGGCGAGACAGGCAATTTGGAGTCGGGCCTGTCCTTACCACCTAAGTTCCTTAGGTTTGGACCAAGAGTCAGCGATTAAAAGCACAAGAAGGATTCCACATAGGGGAGATTGCTCTTGCTTGGCTTCGAGATGCCAGGGGCCGTGTGAGCAAGAATGCGGTCGCCTCCAGGAGCTGAGCATGCCCCCAGGTGACAGCCAGCAAAAGAGAAGGGAATTCTACCTGTGTGGCGAGCAGTGGATCCTGACACCACCATACAAACTCGGCAGAGGGTCGATAGCCCCGCCTGAGAACGTGACAGCTTGATCTTCCCTTTGTGGGACTCAGAGCAGAAAACCCAGGCCTGCTGGGCCCAAGTGTGTGTGCCAAGAATGTTGCACGGCCATGAATTCTACTGAGTTCGTGGCCAGTTCTTTTACAGCAAGAGAAAACCAAGGGCAAGAGTGAAGCTGCCTCACAGCCATCCCAGCCCAGTTGTGTCCTTTCTCACTTTTGGTGACGTGGCGGGCATGCTTGAGCTCTCTGTAGGGCTTCAAGAGAGGGACTGAAGCGTCACCTGAGTGTTCACGTGTACAGCGCACACGTTTCCGGCTTCCTTCGGTCTCTTGGTGGGTCACATATTATATGGAAGCTCATCTAGGTGAAGGATTTCTTTTCTTGTCATAAAAATGGATATGGCAAAGGATAAGTAATACAACAGGAAAAACCAGGGAAAGATAAATATTAAATTTGTATAATTATATAGTAGCTCTTAGTCTTACGGAAAAAAGTGTTCCATGTACATAAGTCCCGCAAGATGCATTAAGAATGAGTAATAATTTTCTCTGACTAGGGTGGTAGAAATTCAACATCCCAAAGAGAGAATTCTGGATGAGGATCTGGGAATACTGTTAGATAATATTTCATGAAAATGGAAGTGTATGTGAGAGTTTTAGAAGATTAATTTACAAATAAATCATCAAAATTTAAAAGAACATGTTCCTTAGGGCTGGAGGTCAGCCCAATGGTAGAGCACGCCGTTAGCAAACACTGCCAGCCTGTGCCCTGGACAGAATGCTTGGCGAGACGCCCTTTCAGGGAGGAACTAGGAGCCTGGGACTCAGATCAGCCATGGGCTGGCTTCATCTCAGGGCCCCCATGTTGAAATCCCACAGTGACTGGGTAAGTGGCCGTAGGAGGCATCTCTGATTGGGGAGCCCTGGGCAGGTGGCTGAGGGGTACCCAGGATGCTGCAGCAGGCCCCACAGCCAGAGCCTAGGATCAGTGTGAACTGTGGAAGACTCAGCGCTTCACCCGGGCCTCCAGCAGCCCACTGGATCGTTCTGTGTGTCCTACTGCAGACAGACTGAGATTAGCTGGCACTGCCTGGGTTACTGTCACTCAGACACTGCTACGAAACTGTAGACATCAGAAGATAATCACAGGCTTGAAGTCCCTGGGAAATTTCCCTCCCTCTCTCTCTCTCTCTCTCTCTGTCAGTTTTTTGGGGTTTTGTTCATTTAGGTTTTTTTCCCTTGATTGTCTGGTTTTGCTTTATTGTGAATGCTAACACTGTTTTTAGTTTTTTTGTGTGTTGCCTCGTTCTTATTTTTCCATCTTTCTTTTTCTCTTGTCTTTACTAGTTTTCCAAAGCTGGAATAATCTTTTCCGCTTCAGTTTTGCTTCTAATCTCTTTCTCTTACTTCTCCATCTTTTCCTGTTATCCCTTTTAAATTTCTCCTCTGAGGGTAACATGACTCTATTAAGTGGATTTTTACTGTCTATAATTTTCTGATTGGTTTTAGATTTCATTATATAACTATAGAGCTTGTGCCCATGGCTAACGGTGGTAAATGAATAGCTCTCACAGTCTGTCACTTTCTGGACTGTGCTGGATGCTGTGGTTATTACTGGCCACGTGACGTTAGTCGAGGTCACCTAGCTGTTGAATCAGTTATCCTTCCTTGTATGAGACTGGGGATCATAAACAATTCCATAGTCCAGTACCAAGGGGCTGGGTGCCAGATATCAATCTTTAATCTCTAATGAACTGAAGAAGCAGAATCTCGAAACAGACTCACAAGTCAGAAGTCAGCTATGTGTAGAAGACATCTCTGAAAAGTAATCGCTTCCTAAACAGGTCTTGGTACTAATAACAAAGGTACCTGCTGTAAGCAATTTACAAACATCAATGCAGAAAACAAATTTGAAAACTAGAAAGTGAGAAAACATAGAAGCAGGAAGCAAGCTCAGAGCGTCAGCTCGTCCAAGGCAAATCCAGGCAGCACTGAGGTGGAAGAAATCAAAAGCCACCCAAATGATCTTTCTGAAATGGTAGCTCTAGAAATAGCAAAGTGGATGAATGAGGCTCTAGAAAAAAACAAATCAGGGCCGGAGATTTAGCTTAAGGGTGCTGTGCCTGCCTCTCAAGCACAAGGTCCTGAGTTCGATTATTAGTACCAAAAACAAAACCCCAAAACAAACAGAACAAAAATCAGAAATAACTGCACAGCTTACTAAAAAGAACAACCATAATTCCCAGCAAAAAACAATAAACAAACACATGAGAAATCCTCTTTGACTTAATAATTTCACTTCTCAGAATGTCCATTATTCATACTTAGGACAATAGGACTTTAAGAACTTGCTTATCCGAAAATAATGGCATATCATAAAATGAAAAGCCATGCAGCTGTGTATAAGACCAAGTGACGCATGCTGACATGATGGACCGGGTATTTGAAATGATTAAATAAAGAAAGAAATGCAAGACCTGAAAGAGTACGCACGGTATGACTATTAAAGAGCAAATACATTGAAAGAAGTAGAATTGTACACGCTTTGAAAAAGTATGCCAAAGAAATGGAAGACATGGTTGACAGTGAATGCATTCAAGGAGGGGAGGAAAAGACTGGAATACAGGGAAAGGAGATTTTCTACATTTTTTTTTTTTTGAGACAGGGTCTCACTTTGTAGTTCAGGCTGGCTCTGAGCTCACTATGTAGCCCAGGCAAGCCTCAAAGTCAGCAATCCTCCTGTCTCTGCCTCTTGAGTGCTGGGATGACAGGCATGAGCCACCACACCCGGCGAGATTTTCTACTTTAATGCTACCTCTTTGTACAATATTTAATTTTTTTTAAAGGGCCTTGTTTTTTGTTTTCACTTTTCTTTTTGGTACCAGGAATTGAACCCAGGACCTCACACCTACCAGGCAGAAGTGTGCAGAGCCCCCTGGAACACTGGTTTTTACATTTCGGTTCAAATTTAAAAAATAAAAATGACCATGAAGCTATTGATCTCCTTTCCTTGTTTCTCCTAGAATCACTTAAAAAAACAGGAGAAAAGCCATGATTTCCTGAAGCTTACTTTGAAGCCTATTTTGCGCTTCCCAAACACAGAACTTTGTTGACAGAAAAAACTTCTGGAGGAAGAAGAAAGAAAACGGCGTCCAGAGGAGGAGCCTGTGACAAGGCCCTCGGGCTCAGGACGGTGGCACCGCCCCCCCAGCTTCCTTTCACACTTCACAGGGGAGCCCCGCCCTTAGGCTATTCGGGGCCAAGTGGCGACACAGTGAATGACTTTGTTTCGTCTGAGAGGAGATCCACTGTCTAGCCCAGGAACCCGTGACCTACCGCCTCAGCCTCCCCAGGGCCGGGATGACAGGTGTGTGCACCGCACCCAGTTGACATAACGTACTTCAAACCAATTTCCTGTTGGCCCCAAGAACACTTGCTGGTGGTGTTTGTGGCTGCCGTGTTACCCCAAGACACCTTGCAGATTATAATTCTAACTCTGTCACCTAGGCTGGCTGCAAAATATCTAGTCTTGGGCCAGAGATTTAGCTCAGTGGTTCCAGCGCCTGCCTCACAAGCACAAGGCCCTGAGTTCAATCCTGGTAACCACATACAATGCTGGGCTTGGTGACTCATGCCCACCAGCAATCAATACATACCACAGTGCTGGGCGTGGTGGCTCACGCCTGTCATCCCAGCACTCGGGAGGCAGAGGCAGGAGGATTGCTGAGTTTGGGGCCTGCCTGGGCTACATAGTGAGCTGAGGGCCAGCCTGAACTACAAAGTGAGACCCTGTCTGAAAAAGAAAAAAAAAATCTAATCTTTGTTATTATTTTTACACCACTTTTTTCTCCCCTAAATGGGATTTTTTTTTTTTTGAGACAGGGTCTCATTTTGTAATTCAGGCTGGCCCTGAGCTCAGTGTGTAGCCCAGGCGAGCCTCAAATTCACAACAATCCTCCTGCCTCTGCCTCCTGAGTGCTGGGATGACAAGCGTGAGCCACTGCATCCAGTGGCATTGTGGTATGTGGTTACTGGGAATCGAACTTAGGACCTTGAGCTAGCGAGGCAGACACCGGAACCACTGAGCTAAATCCCTAGCCGGGAAATGGGTTTTAAGGTCATTCTCTGAAGCCTTATTTCATGCTGAACAAAAGCAGAGCTTCAGGTATTTGACCTCGTTCTGTACGATGCCTTAGGCTGCTTTCAGATGACTGTGCCTGGGATCCAGCGGCAGGACTTTTAAACCCGCAGACGCCGGAGTAGTGCAGAGCCCCGGTCAGCTGCACACGGCGCGCGTCCCGCGTCCTCGGGAGCCCCAGCCCGCCCGCAGAGGAGGCCCAGTGCGGACCCTTGCCCGGCGCCTGTCTCCGCTCACCGCTGTCCCTCCGCCCTGAGCTTCTCTGCTCGTCCCGTCACACCTGGAGGAGCGACCAGAGTCTCTCTCGCTCTGGGTTCCCGGTTTCCTTCCTGCCGACGGTCCCCGCCCACGGCGCTGTGGCCCCGTGTCTGCACTGGGTGGCCTCCCGGACCCCTCGGGCCCGAGCGAGCGGGGCGGGAAGTCGCGGAGGGAAGGTCGGGAGCTGTCACCCTGCCGGCCCGCCTCTAGGGCTGCCGCTCGCAGCGAGCTCCCGCTCCCGCTGCCCCAGCCCCTCGCCCGGGCCTGCAGCCCTCTCTAGCCGCCGATCGACTGTACTGCGGAGTGGGCCGGCGGCCTCTCACACGCCAGACGAGCGGTGTGCACGGAGCCACACCCGCCCCTCTCTTGAGTGTGTGTTTATTACATTTTGAGACGGGCTCCCGGACTGGCCTCCCCCGAGGCTGGGATCACAGCCTGGGTCCCGCTCTGCTCCGCAGGCCGCCCGCTGTGGCGCTGCCGGCTCCGAGCAGCGCCCCGGTCAGCCCGACCGCGCACCGTCCTGCCGACCGCGCCAGACCCTGCTGCGGAGTGGAGGAGACAGGACACCAGCGACCCGGGAAGTACCCGGTGCAGCGCTGGGGACTCTCGGAGCCGGAGGCCGAGACCGGGCGCTGGGCCTCCGGGGTGGTTTGGGGAGTTCTCTTGCCCTTTGTTTGCCGTGGGGCTGGGGACTGGGCCCCGACCCTGAACTTGCTGAGCAAGTGCTCAGCCCCCAGCCGCCTTCTCGCTCCCGTGCCGAGAGGAAGGAAGAGCACAGAAGGCGCACCCCGGGGAGGGCCCCGCTGCAGGGTCGGTGACACGTCTGCTGAATCAGATACTGGCCAGTCCTTTCGTGGGCCAACTGCCCGGGTTTATAAAATACTAACCTTGCATGTATCTTAAAGACACCCCAGTCCGTTCCTTCATCTTACAGATGAAATAGTGGTCAAGTGTCACAACACCGACATTCTAACATCTACAGCTATGCTATTTCACCGTTGCATCACCAGCCATCTATTTCTAGTATTGTTTTTTTGTTACTAGAATCGAACCCAGGGCCTTTACACAGGAACGACATTCTTTTTTTTTTTTTTGAGACAGGGTCTCGCTTTGTAGTTCAGGCTGGCCCTGAGCTCACTATGTATCCCAGGCAAGCCTCGAACTCAGCAATCCTCCTGTCTCTGTCTCCCGAGTGCTGGGATGACAGGCGTGAGCCACCACGCCCGGAGCTATGGTGGTATTGATTGCCGGTGGGCGTGAGTCTCCATGTCCAGCATTGTATGTGGTTACTGGGGATCGAACTCAGGACCTTGCGCTTGCAAGGCAGGTGCCAGAACCACTCAGCTAACCCTCTGGCCCATGAGCTACATTCTTTCTTCTCCTTTTTTTTTTTTTTTTGAGACAAATCTTGCTAATTCATTAACTGTCCTCACTAGGTGTGATCTTCCTGCCTCAGCCTCCCAGGGTGCTGGGAGTACAGGTACACACTAAGCTACAGGATAAGTCATTTTGTATGTCAGGCTCTCTAGAGGGCAAAAGACAGGCTTAGTCTACATGGTGCCTCCTGGTTTGAACACATCTTTCTGCAAACATATGACTATTCCTCATAAGAGGTGTTCTGTGGTCTTTAGTGTAAGGATGCTTGCTTTTAATTTTAAACAAGAAATGAAGCCAGGGTTGTAAGACAGGCTTTTTATTTGCCATCTTGGTTAACTAACTAATAACTAATAACTCATGTTCTCCCAAGAGCTAGGTAGGTTCCGGAGGACTAAGGTGACAGGGTGGGCGGCTACAGAACTCTTGGAAAAGGCTCAGTCCGCCTGTACCCTGCAAGAGGGGTGCAGGAGCCGGCGCTTGGGGTGCTGGAGTCGAGGCCTCATGCTGGGAGCAAGGTGTGGGCGCCAAGCAGGGTGTGGCGGGAGGGGACGGAGGAGCAGGGGGCGTCCAGGTGACGGTGTGGGTACGGGCAGGAGGAGAACTGGGCCGCAGGACGCAGGGCAGAGGAACATCCGGGAACCTGATCCACAGAACGCAGAGTGAGGCCCGAGGGCTCAGTATGTTCTTAGCTTCACATCTTCCTGTTTTGAGTCCGTGTCCTCCAGTTACACAACGAGTTCCCAGAACCGTAGGGAGCAGCACGGAGCAGCACAGACCCACACTACTCACACTGAAACTGCGATGTCTCAAGCTTAACTGGGAGTGGAACAGAGCTCCACTCTGACTCCTGGGCACAGAGATTTTCTGGGTTGCTGATCTATGGTTTTATGTGTTGTTTTTTCTTTTTTCTTTTTTTTTTTGAGACAGGGTCTCGCTTTGTAGTTCAGGCTGGCTCTGAGCTCACTATGTAGCCCAGGCAAGCCTTGAACTCAGCAATCCTCCTGCCTCTGCTTCTCAAGTGCTGGGATTACAGGCATAATCTTCATGCCCAGCATTTGGTATGTGGTACCAGGAACTGAACTTGGGACCCTTGCACTTGCAAGGCAGCCACCAGAACCACCGAGCTAAATCCCCAGCCCCATACTCCAATTTTTGAAAGAGGAATTTACTATAAACACAGTCTCTTACCTTATAACTGAAGTTAATAATCCCTGCATTTGTATAGCATTTTAGAAGTTATAGCCTTAAAAAAACCCCCAAAACAGCAGTCTTACGATACAGTCCACCATGTAGCCTTGAATTCACTATGTAGCCTTGGCTGGCCTAGAATTTGCAGTGATTCTCCTGCTTCAACCTCTTAAGTGATGGGATTATAGGCCTGGACCACCACACCCAACAGAGAGGTTATAGTTTTCTTTTTTTTACAAAATGGATAAAATATTCCTAACATAATTTTTTTTTTGAGACAGGGTCTCGCTTTGTAGTTCAGGCTGGCCCTGAGCTCACTGTGTAGCCCACGTGAGCCTTGAACTCAGCAATCCTCCTGCCTCTGCCTTCAGAGTGCTGGGATTACAGGCCTGAGCCACCATGTCCGCCCCTAACATAAAATGTACAATTTAAACTATTTTAAGTGTATAATTCTTTTGAGCACACCCACAATATTGTATTGTAGATTCTACAAAGTTGTGCATTGATCACCACCACCCATTCCCAGACCATTTTCATCCATGAAAATCCGTACCCATGAAATACAACCTCTCCATTCCCTGCCTCTCTCCAGCCTTGGCAACCGGTATTCTGCTGTATGTCTCTGTGAATGTAGGTCTTCTTATTCTATGTACATTGTATGAATGGAATCATATAATATTTCTGTCTTAGGCATTTTATTTTCTAAGTTCACAATAGATTACCCACGTATCGCAGCTTTCTTTCTGCTTTGCTTTGTCGTTGTTGGAGTTGAACCCAGAGTCTTTTCACTGAGCTAGGTCTCCAGCCTGTTTTACGTTTCTATTTTGAGGCTGTTAAATTGCCAGGCTGAGCTCAGACTTGCAATCTTCCTGCCTCACCCTCCCGGAGTGCTAGGATTTCACCATGCCTCACTGTTTGTTTCTTTTTAAAGCCCCAATATCTTCCATGATGAGTACATGTCATATTTTATTTATCCATTCATCTCTTGCTAGATACTCGAGTTGGTTCCATACTGTGATCATCGAGAACATTGCTGCTGGGGACGTGGATGTGCTTTGAGCTTCCAGTCTGCACCTAGCAGCCAAATGACTGGATCACAGGTGATTCTGCTTTTAAGCGTCAGGAATCGCGCCCTGGATCCGCAGACAGCAGGCCCACCACCTATGTTACCAGCAACAGAGCGCCTGAGTTCCGGCCCCTGCACATCTCACGCGGGCTTCTTCTTCTCTAAAAAGACAACAGCCAACCTGTCAGCAGGAAATAAGGCATTTTCCTTCGGGTGCGTCCCACGCCTGAGGTTGAGGTCTGGCGGTGATGAGCTCTGCGGGCGCCCATTGCTATCCCCTGTCCCGGGGGCCTTCGCAGCGGGTGACTGTTCAGTGACTGGGAACCGAATGGATGATTGATAGGGCTCAGGGGGCCAGACCCCAATTCTGGGACCAGAGTGGGCGCCAGTTGTTACTCTCACTGCCCAGAAAACAGGCTCAGCACGAAATGCGCCGACCGAGGTTGGGCTGCTGCGTAGGAGCTGCCACCGAGGGTCGAGCCCAGGCTTTCTGGCTCCGACAGGCGCTTCGGTGCCAGCCACGCAACCAGCCTCGGCCTCCCCTGCCCTGCAGAACAGGCCCAGGGGACACTGGGCAGCGTCTGCCAAGGAGCAGGCCTGGAGGAGGGGCTCCCCCGGCGGGCGACGGGGCTCCGGTTAGAGGACCTTCCTGGAACTCGGCTGGGCAGGACGCTGTTGTTACTTCGATTCACAAGAAAGGGCAGGACCGGCACTCATCCAACAGCACGCAGTGGCTCATCGTCTTCCACAAAGGGGAGGAATTGAGAAACAATACTGAGTTCCCACTTCATGGAAACGGGGTGGGGGAATCTGTTGCAAAAAGGAAATGCCCACAGGCCAGTGTCTGCGGCAGGCGGAGGGCTGAGAGGACGCTGTTTCCTGCGCTCTGGGATAGGACGCACCGCGTTACTCTCCGCCCCACGATCTCTTTTCTCCTAAGACGGTTTACTCGTTTATTTTCTATGACACCAGCATCTCGCACAGAGATTTCTCTCTCATTCTATGATTCCTTAGCCCTAAATCTACAGGGACAATTAAGTATTCATATTGGGTTTCATCGGACCAACCAAGAGTGATTCATGAAATATGTAGTTTTCAAAGAACCTCAAGGACTTTGGCTTTTCAGAAGTGCTGTTACAAACAAACCTTAAAACAAAACTATTTCCAGATCTCTCTGCCTTGTTTGATTTTGGAGTACCGGAATCGCACCTAAGGTCTTTGCACTGAACTATATTTATGACCCTTTTTATTTTTTTAGTTTGTATTTTTTTTCGGCTAAAATAAATTATTATTCATTATTAGAAGAGACTTACATACAGTTCACAAATCCTTTACAAAACAATTACCAATCTTCTAATTTTGTAAGTTTCTATACAGATTGGGTCTTTCTGTCATGAAATAAAGTCTATAAAATATTTCTTTTAGAAAGAACTAGCTGGGCGTGGTGGCTCATGCCTGTCATCCCAGCACTCAGGAGGCAGAGGCAGGAGGATTCCTTTGAGTTCCAGGCTTGCCTGGGCTACATAGTGAGATAAAGGCCAAGCTGAACTACAAAGCGAGACCCTGTCCCCCCCAAAAAAAGAAAGAACTAAAATGCTAATTTTAGGCAAAATAATGTTAAAACTGAACTCTCTGAATGAAAGAAAGCTCCCCAAAGCCCTTATTCTTTATCCCAGTGAAAAGTAATGGGAAAATGAACATTAGGCTGTTTTACTCAGTAAATAACAAGTTTTCCATAAACTTCTGAAATTCACCTGAATGCTATTACTTCCAGAAGCAATGTCATTACAGCTAACAAGCACACTGTGTACGCAAATAAAATTCAGAACATCATCCCAAATAAGCATCTCTTCTAGTAAACTATGTTAAGAAGTCTTACTACACTGAAGGCTTGGGGGGGGGGCAGCAGGCCCTAGAGGAACAATCTTCACCCAGAACTGTGGAACAGCCCCTGTGCAGCCGCGGTGCTGGGTGAGCCAAAGAGCACAGGGCAGAAGGCCATGGGAAAGTGCAAAGCAGCCCCCGTTCTGGCCTTTCACACATAGCCCCGGCTGTACAGAGGCCCGCTCTGAGCTGTCCTCTGAGAGTCCCTGAGCCTGCCTCCTTTCCCCAGGGCCGGTGCCCCGCCACTGAATAGAAAGGGGTACAATCAACAAAGAGAAAACGGTAACCTATCTACTTCAGAGATAGGAAGCAGCAATGTCAAAGTATTTGGAATCACAAGGAATTTTTTTTTTTTTGAGACAGGGTCTCACTTTGTAGTTCAGGCTGGCCCTGAGCTCACTATGTAGCCCAGGCAAGCCTCAAACTCAGTAATCCTCCTGCCTCTGCCTCCCGAGTGCTGGGATTACAGGCGTGAGCCACCACGCCCGGCACTGTGGTATGTGGTATTGATGGTTGGTGGGTGTGAGTCACCACACCCAGCATTGTATGTGGTTATTGAGGTCCAACTCAGGACCTTGCACTTGTGAGGCAAGCGCCAGAACCACTGAGCTAAATCTCTGGCTCCACAAAGAATTTTAAAATTCACTGTTTTGAAGAATTTCTGAGCTCTTCTGCTATTTATTTATTTTGATGTTTTGGTACTGGGGATCGAACTCAGGATCTTGAGCTTAAGGGGCAGGTGCAGCACCACTGAGATAAATCCTAAACCCCTGTGGTGCCTTTTTTTTTTTTTTTTTTTTTGAGACAGGGTCTCGCTTTGTAGTTCAGGCTGGCCCTGAGCTCACTATGTAGCCCAGGCAAGCCTGGAACTCAGCAATCCTCCTGCCTCTGCCTCCCGAGTGCTGGGATGACAGGCGTGAGCCACCATGCGGCACTGTGGTATGTGGTACTGGGGATCGAACTCGGGACCTTGCGCTTGCTGTAAAGATGGCAGAACCACTGAGCTAAATCCCTGGCCTCCCTCTGGTGCTTTTTATATAGTCTCAAAAGAAAGAGACTCATTCCAACCTCTTCGTTGTGCTCTGGTGCCAAAAATAGATGCACTATGACAGCACGAAGCAGAGCACCCCGCATGGCTGCGGCCCACGGTCTCCCTGAGCCTGGTGCCGCTCCAGCCCGTGGTTCCACAGACAACGATGACATCTACCTGACAGGCTGCGTCAAGACTCAGTTTTCCTCTGAGGAATTTTTCTGCACCCCCAGTAGTTGCTTCTCCTGAAACCCAGATGAACTCCTTTTCCAGTGGCTTAAAACGTCCCGTGCCTTTGTTAGCACTGACGCATTCCGGTAATAAAGCTGTGTCTGGTGCAGGCAGAATATGAAATACCGACTCTAGGACTTTCTTCGTTCTTCCTTTGCTTGAAGGCGCTGTGGGTAGCATGGCAGGAGTAGGTACTTCCAGACCTCTTTCTTTTTAGAAGTCACACGTTTGCTTTTTTCTCTCTTCCCTCTGGATTGTACACTGTCTTATAGCTGTGTCGGACCTTATGTTGTGAAGAGGCTGTGTCTGCTGACAACTGTGTTGCATTTCAGACATCTGCTGCTGTAGTAAAAACGTCCTACAGTGCAGCTTTTACAGCAGGTTACGAGGGCATTCTGTTCCGTGGCGGTAGTTGCGTCTATGAGGTGCCCTTTGCACGGAACACAAGATGTGTGGGGTCAGGGCAGGGAGTTCGCCAGGTGCCCCTGCCTCTTCTCGTCCTGAGTCCAGCCTCAGCGAGAAGTACTCGTCTTTTCCTCCTCTTCTTCCTCCACCTCTTCGAGCCCCTCGCCCTCCTCCAGCTCTTCCTCTGCTTCAAGAGGCCCTGGCTGCAGCTGGGGGTGGGGCACGGGGCAGCCTGGGGCTCCCGCCTCCGACTGAGGCCTGGACCCCAGGCCTGGACTGTGCTCACCACAGCCCACCAGCAGGGGGCGCCAAGGGGGCGGCCTCCACCCAGGGTGTCTCCGTGGCCGGCTGGCCCCGGGGAGCCCCTCCATGAGCAAGGCCATGCAACTGGAGCGCGTGAGAGTGTCTCCCGCCATCACTCGTAGTTTTTATTTGAGAGAGTCTTGCAAAATTACTGAGTTGTCCAATCCACCTGCTAGGATTCCCACAATGCTAGGATTCCAGGCATCCATCACCATGCCTGGCGTATTTCTAAACCTTTTCTTTAATCAGTACATATCCGCAGTACATAATATTTACATTCCTTGTGTGGACTAGTGGTCAGCTTATCTGAAGTAATACTCAATATCAATCTAAGGCAGATTTTTAACTGCGTTTTGTTTTGCTTTGTTGAGACAGTATCACTGTGTAGTTCAGTCTGGCCATGTACTCAGGCTAGGCTTGAACTCACAGCGATACTCCTGCCTCAGCCTCCTGAGGACTACATGCGTGTGTGACCAAACCTGGTTTTAAGTGTTATTTAAATTTCTATTTTACCTGCTGCTTCATTTGACTGGGCTTTGAGCCATGTGTTCTCACAAAGCACTTAGTAATAGATAACTATTAAGAAAGGTGGGCTGGGGGTGTAGTTCACTGGCAGAGCATGGGCCCGAGGCCCTGGGCTGACTCACAGCCTCTCAGGGAGGAGGGTATTTTAAATATCAGCACAACTGAATGGAAGCGCAAAATGCACAACAAAGATGCTCAGATCAGCTCACGGCCCCGCACCGTCTCTGCCCGCCCCCCGGGGCCGCAGACTTCCTCCTGTCCTCCGGCCACCTCCTCCAGGCCTCCGCTCGCCAGCTGCAGAAGCTGGGCACTCACTGTCTTTTACAGTCTAAATGGTGCTGAGGACCCCAGAAACGGGAGGTCACTGCTCGGGTCAGGCCCGTCTTCTTGAGCAGCTCAGGGCTGGGAGGCGGCCCTGGCACCCGCACAGGGGCTCTGCAGCAGGAGCGTGTGATGTACTCGGCACAGAAAAGCAACGCGGGAGGCCCTGTCACAGGGTCGCCGGCCTGCCACCGGCCCCGGGAGAGGCCCGGCCTCTCCGCAGCACGGCTCTGTGGCCCAGGCAAGGCCCCTGGGAGCGGGCCGCGCCCCAGGACTGCCTGTCCCGGTAGCCCCTGCAGAGGGCTGGGCAGTGCCCCGGGTCGGCGGGTCCCAGGAGCCCCTCAGGGCAGGCAGAGCACACGGAACAAGGCGGCGCCTGGGAACAGCCCGTGGGGGGTTGCTCTGTGCCACATCCTCGCCCTCCAAGCTGGGTGCAGCTCGTGTGCTGTCGCCAGGCCCCGAGGCCCTGGCGTGGAGGGAGGCTGCTGCCGGTGCCGGGCCCAGGGCCGTGGGGAGAGCTTCGGGAGAGGGCCGATGGCCTGCAGGGTCAGCTCCGGGCCTGCGGCGTCAAGGCGGAAGCACAGTGGGGCCATTGTGCTGAGGATGGGCTTCTCGGAAGAGGAGCGCTAACGCTTGGCGGCTGTGGAAGCGCAGATGGAAGCTCAGCTCGGCCAGTGGTGTGCACTCGTCCCGTGTGGGGCCCAGAGTGTGTGTGTGTGTGTGCACGCGCGCGTGTGTGCGGGGGTTTCTGGAAGGACCTGGAGGGGAGAGGGTGCAGCCTCCACCCTCCCGGGGTCTGAGGCCTTTGCGGTGGGGCAGGTCCCTGGGTGGTTTACGCAGGGACAGAAGGCGACGGTTGCGCTGCTGGTCACAGCAGGGAGTGGAGGGCGGAGCAGCCTCCGGGCGCTGGGTCCCCGGGGAGGGAGCGCCGTGACACTCACGGGTGATGGTGCTGTGGGCAGCAGCGTGGCCGCCCGAGGGAAGCTGTGTAAGCATGGCGCCCGGGGTCTGTGCTAGCAGACGGGCCCCGGACTCAGGCAGGCGGGCGCGGCCGGGTTCCCTACAGCCCGGGACCCCGGATGGACACAGCCAGCCACGGCGGTGACGCCAGCGTGAGGGCGCCCTGTCCCCCCGCCCTGCCCCGGGCGCCACGGCTCTCTGCGCCTGTGGCGGCCCTGAGGATGCTGACCGCACACGCGCCCGGAGGACGCCCCGGACCCCGCACAGCGCCTGCGGGTGTCACGGCGGTTGTGCTCAGCCCCCGGCCGGCAGGCTGCGGGTACGCAGTGCTCGGGCACTTGCCGAGACGCCCTGGGTCACACTGCTCACCCCCAGGCCCCTCTGTCCCCCAGGCCGGGCCCCACATGGACGCTGGCGGCGTCAGCGCACACAGCCCGTGGTCCTGACTCGGGTGGGTGCACAGGGCGGACGAGTCAGCCGAGGGCGAGCCCGACGCCATGCTGCCGTAGTCAACCGTGTCAGCCAGTCACAAGCCTGCTCCTTCTCCCCCGGTGTCTGCAGCACCGGCCCCTCTCCTGGCCTGTGTTTCCGGGGTTCTCTGTCACTCCCACATAGTGCTGCGGCCCCCGCTGTCCTAGTCCCTGGTCCTCTCTCCTAACCCTGCTTCCTCAGCCGCCCCTTTCCATTCTAACACACGATTAACCAATGTGAGGATGGCTTTCTTTCTCAAGTGCTTTCCATAGTCTCACTGTGCTCTGTAAAACACTTACCTCCTGGGCTGAGATTTAGCTCAGTGGTTCTGGCACCTGCCTCGCAAGTGCAAGGTCCTGAGTTCAATCCCCGGTAACCACATATAACAATACCAGGCGTGGTGACTCACACCCACCAGCAATCAGTACCACACACCACAGTGCTGGGCGTGGTGGCTCACGCCTGTCATCCCAGCACTCGGGAGGCAGAGGCAGGAGGATTGCTAAATTCTAGGTTTGCCTGGGCTACATAATGAGTTCAGGGCCAGCCTGAACTACAAAGTGAGACCCTGTCTCAGAAAACAAAACAAAACAAAACAAAACAAAACAAAACAAAACAAAACACATACCTACTGGGATTCAAAGCCACTTATAAAGTGAATTCCAGCCGGGTGTGGTGGTCATGCCTGTCATCCCAGCACGCAGGAGGCAGAGACAGGAGGATTGCTGAGTTTGAGCCTTGCCTGGGCTACATAGTGAGCTCGGGGCCAGCCTGAACTACAAAGCGAGACCCTGTCTCAAAAAAAAAAGTGAATTCCAGGACTCTGCTCACAAGAGGCCACTTTGGCGAGGAAACACTACTCTTCCTCACCCTGTCCTCACTGGTGTCATGGCTGTCCTCTAATTTTGCCTCTGACTAATGTCAGCAGGTCAGAAGCCATCTTGAGCCTCTGTCTGGCTTCGGACTTACTTCCCGAGTCTACACTGGCTTGTGATAACCACATGCCTGGTGTGCCTGTGTGATAACTTGTGTGGTAGCTGTGTGGGGTGATAACTGTACAGCCCACGTGCCAAAAACTTATCTTGTGAACCTCTTTTGAGAAACTTATAAAAATATGTCTTCTCCAATATATATTTTCACCATAAAGAAAAAAATATTTTTATCGCCAGAGGACTGGCCTGTTGTTTGTACAGCACTGTCAGATGAGCATGTGTTGTTTGCACCAAGTGCGTCAGGGGATAAAAGCCGCAGCCCGGCGCCCTTGGGCTCGGTCTTCTGGCGCAGTGCGGAGGACTCTGCCTCAGCTCTGTGACCTTCAGTCAGCCCTTCCGGAACACCCCGTTTGGCTTCCCGGCTGGACCAGTCTCCAATCGCTGTGAGCATATTTTGAGATGGTGGCCCCTCACCAACAGAAGGAGCTGGACTACCACCACCTTCATTCCTTACAGAAACTAGTCATCTTGCAATATCTGTCTATGACGGTGGTTGGCACGATTATGCTGGGAAATATGACAAGTGTTCTTAGTGCTGTGAGCCTCTCTGGTTGTGGACATAGATATATATAGTCACTCCGGACCTCATATGACTGGGCTTCATAGAATACAAGCAAGTGACCGTATGGACAAACCCACGAGCAACAACAAGCCTGATTTCTAACTATAAACCACTAGTTTATTCTTTAATGACACCAGCCTCTCTTTGTATTATACCGACATGAAGGGGAAAAAAACTCCTGATGTCTTATGGGAAATGGAATAATATTCTTATTTGTATGGATAACAGCCAGACTCTCAAAGTCTCTACCAGTGCTGATGATTGGCTGTCTCCCAATAATTCCCTGTCTTACAGATGCTTGGGCAGTGGACCATAAGCCAAGTTGTGATGCCCATGCAAATTTGACCTTCCTAACTTAATCAGGGATACTATACCATGGTTTCTCTCAGCATATATGGCAGAACATGTCATTATCTGAACACTATCAGGCTGGCCTGTGAGGCTCGTTTAAAAACACTGTTCCAGAGATCCTCTGTGATGAGACCATGCCCTTGTCTGAAGGTCAGATTGCACATCCCACGTGCATCAGAAAGTTCACTAGAACCAGCCTCACGTCTCCTTGACGGTGCCATGCACCGCATACTGACTACACTGGGGCTACATCAGCCCCTTTCTCATAACACTGGGCCCTTTCCCATAGCACATGGCTCCCCGAATCCTCTTGCATTACACTGCCGGCTCATACACCGTCCTCTCTTCCTCTCTGCTTCTTCCAAAACTGCGTAGGGAGGCCTATTAATCTGCAGATTGCATTGTAAAAGGATGGACCGATTGTCTCCTTTCAGAACCACTGCTTCTTCTCTAACATACGAGGTAAGCACCAATCATGGTGGCTCCCCTTTGGCATGAGCTTGGTGCATGGTCTTTCCAAAATTCCTTGATCTTTTCGATTCTGGCCACTCTTCCGATGGGCTGCTTCCACAGGGGTCAGGTTGGACCATACAGACTTGGAATTTCAATTCCCACCTACACACGGCTCATCACGCTTTTTCTCTCGTTCATCCTGAGCATGTGTGTTGGTAACATGTCTCTTGGGAATCATGTGGCCTCTCAGCCCTTGGTGGATTTATGGGGCGCTTAGGCTGAGTTGGCCCATTTTTGGCTCACGTTACAGGGATATTTGAACACACAGAAACCTGCTGTTACGGCTCGTGTCTAGCCGTCTCCCCAGAGCCTCGTGTGGTCATAGGTGGGGCTTTTTGCCAGGGTGGCTGGATCTAGAGTGTGATGCTGAGACTGGTGCACAGTGCAGCGCTCTGGTGAGAGGCCCAGGCACCGAGGGTGTGAGTGCTGCCTGCCCGAAGCAGCCTGGACGAGATACAGAGGAGAGCAGGCGCTGCGGCCGTCCCCGCGTTGCTCTGCTACTTCTGCCCACCATGAACTGTTTCTCCCCTGCATTGCCCTCCGCCACCCACCCTGCTGCTTGACTATGGACTGAAACTTCTAAAAACTCTGAGCTAAAAAGATCTTTCCTCCTTTAACTTTGGAGGTCGGGTTTTTTGGTCTGACTAGTTTTCTCCAGAAAACTGAGTGCAGTGCACACTTGCTGGCGCTGTTGCACCCTGATTCCTCCTCAGGGCTCCTGAGCTGTGGCCAAGGGGAATCGCGAGGACTGAAGATCCCGGTGGCCAAACCTCGAGAGACGGCGGAAGCAGCTATATCCAGCAAAGTGTAAGGTTATAATGAGATTGTATCTCATTTTTAAAGATCTCAAACTTTTCCTTATATAATTTGGAAAGAATATGAAACTCTGTTGAAGTCTGAAAAAAAGGTTATGAAGATTAAAAATTTGGGGAAAGAGTCGAAGATTATTCTTACTAAGGCCCCAGAGTTCATATTGGAGTGCTGCAATTTGACCTTTCTACAGGGCTATGGCAGCTGCAGGGCTCAAAATGCAAAGACCTGAAGCAATTTGCAAGACAGATTGGTCAGAGCGAAGCGGGCAGTGGAGATGGTGTGTTCATAACATTTGTCATGGGTTCCAGGCCAAAAGCCAGATGCCATGAAGCAGGTAAAAAAAAAAAATTCTTGATAGTGGGTTTGAGGATCAAGGACATGGGTTTAGAATGAGATGTAATTTGGGTTCAGACATCTCGAGGGCAGGGCCGGTAGCCATCTTGGCTTAGGCCCACTAAGCACGGACTTCAGAACAGCTATGGGCCGACTCCATCTAGTGGCTCCCGGGGTCATGTTTAAGGCTCCATGCTCAAGCTGGCCGGAGGTCAGAGAGTCCGGTTCATGCCAGCGCACAGGCTGTTGCAGGCTCAACCAATCTGACTCCAGCCAGAATCTAGCCTGAACCTCAGTGGCGCTAAAGGTGAGGGATTCTGGGGTGGCTCACTGCCCATTGTAAAGCCACAGCCGGCTGGGGGTGCCAGCTGGGCCCTAGGCTCTTTCTGTCCACAGTGTGTACCACTGACAGTAGAGACATGCCCTGAACTGGACTTTTCTTTTTTCTTTCCTCTTTTCTAGCTTTCATTCTGCTTTTTTCTTGAGTGTTTGTTCTTGTCATATGAGTGTGAATATGGTTTCCAGATTTTTTTTTTTTGGTTGGTCTGTTCCATTCTTAATTATTTCCTCCTTCTCTCTTTCCCTTCTTTCTGTCTTCTTCATGAGTTTCTCAAAGTTTGTGTAATCTTTCTCTTCCAGCCTTGTTTCTAATCTCTTCCTCTTCTTCTATTTCTCTATTTTTCCCCCAATCCTTTTAAAATCTTCTCCCCTAAGGGTAAATTGACATCTTGGGAGTTTATTTATTGCATACAATTTTCTGGCTCATTTAGATTTTGTTATTTAACCACAAATCTAGTTCATATGGTTAAAGGTGGAAAATTAATATTTACCACAGTTTGTCATTTTCCAGGCTGTCTTTAATGCTATTGTTATTGCTGATTGTACCACTTTAGTCAAGTCGACATAGTTGTGGTAATCAGTTGTCCTTCCTGGTAAACCAGGAGTGTAACTGCCTCAGGGTCAGTTCCAAAGAACTAGGGGCTGGGCCAAGTAGGCAGAAATATCTCATCCCCAATAAATTGAAGAGGAAGGATCTTGCAACAGACTCAAAACCCCACAGCTGTCTACACCTGAAAGACACTTCTGAGAAGTAGTCATTTCCTAAAGGTTCTGAATACGGGCAATAAAGCTGCTTACCATAAATATTTTACAAGCATGAACCCCAAAATTAAACTAAAAAAGAAGAAAAAGAAGAGGAAGAAAAAGCAGAAGAAGGAGAAAGAGGAGGAGGAGAAGGAGAAGGAGAAAGAGGAAGAGGAGGAAGAAGGAGAGGAGGAGGAGGAGAAGAAAAGGAGAAGAAGAAAAGAAGAAGAAAAAGAAGAAGAAGAAGAAAAAGAAGAAGAAGAAGAAGAAGAAGAAGAAGAAGGAGAAGGAGAAGGAGAAGGAGAAGGAGAAGAAGAAGAAGAAAAAGAAGAAGAAGGAGAGAAAATGAGAAAACACTTAAATAAAGCACAACCTCTCCAGACTTTCAGTTTACCAAAGGGAAACACATGGGGCAAATAAGGTAGGACAATCCAGAAGCCACTGACTTGGACTCTCTAAAATGGTAAGAGCAGAAGTAATAAAGCAGATTAACAAGGCTCTAGGAAAAAAATCAAAGCCAAAATAATTTCTCAGAAACTATGGATGGTGACCCTAATGGTAGATAGTGACTCTATACCAGATATAGATTTAAAAAAAAAATAGAAGGGCTCAGGAAGATGATGGAAACTATCAATGCCCAGAATAGAAAATAAATGGAATCCGTGAGACGGATTCAAACAGATATCTAGGAAATTAAAAATTCCATTGAAAGTATATGAAGCAGAATGAGTCAATGTGAAGATGCAATATCAGTTATAGAAGACAGAACTATGGGGCTGGAGATTTAGCTCAAGTGGTACCATGCCAACCTTGGATGCACAAGGGCCCAAGTTTGATCCCTGGCACCAAGAAAAAAAAAAAAAAGAAGACGGAACTATGGTTAGTGCTCATGAAAAGAAAGATTTCTTAAAAACAGTAAAGGAGCCTGAGGAATCAATCCAGCAGCTGCTAGAAGAATAACATAAGATCGATCAAAGTCAAGGAAAAAGCAGAAGATAGCCCAAATAACATAAAAAACCTATTTACAGAAGTAAGTAGGGAAACAAGGAAAAGAATTTGATAGACAAATAAACGATGCATATAGAACTCCAATTAGCCATGATAAAACATTTTCCGAAGACCTGTAATAGTGAAGATTCCAGAAATTCAACCCAAGAACAGAATATTAAAAGCTGTTAGAGAAAAGAAACAAATGACCTATAAGGGAAATCCCATCAGAATCACAGCAGACTTCTCAACACAAACCCTCAAGGAGAACCTGAAGTATTTCAAGCCCTAAAGGAAAACAACCTCCGAGCCAAGCTGATCTATCCTGCAGAACTATCTTCCAAAGTTGACGAAGAAATGTAACAGAGAGCACCTGAGGAAACTCAGACACCAAGCCGGCACTCCGGAGTGTTCCGAAGGCTGTTCCAGAACGAGATAACAAGGGTTACAGCTCCACGAACCCAACGGGATGAATCCACCGGACAAGGCCAGAAATTAAACAGAAGGAGAGAGAAGCAGCCAACAATAGGAAAGTAACACGACGGGGATGAATCAATACATAGCAGGTATAACTCTCAATGTTAATGGTCTCAATTCATGAATCGAAAGAAACAGACCGGCAGAATGGACCGAGAAGCAAGATCTAACGATATGCTGCATACAAGAAACATGTTTAATTCAAAAAGAAAGTCACAGATTGAAAGTCAGAGGATGGACAGTAATTCTTCATGTGGCAGAAGCTTGGAAAAAAGCAGGGGTCGCTATTCTATTTGCAGAGAAGGTGGATTTCAAACCAAGACTGATTAAGAGAGAGAAAGGTCATTACATCTTGGTAAAGGGAACAATCCAAATGGAAGAGATAACAATCATAAAAATACATGAACCAAATTCCAGTGCACTCGACTATATAAAACAAATATTAATGGACGTGGAAAATCAAATAAGCACTAATACAATTGTCATAGGGACCTCCATAGCCCACTGTGACAAATAGGTCAACTAGACAAAGAACTCAACAATGAAATATTTAGAACTGAACCAAACATTGGAACAAAAGACTTAGTAGATGTCTACAGAGCGCTCTGTCCCCCAACATCATAAATCTTACATAGAACATGCTTAAGAAATGCGAAAGAACTGAAATTATCAAACCATAGTGCAGTGAAAGTGGAAATCAATGGGAAAAAAAACCCCACAGGAACTTCATAAACACATGGACATTAAATAACACCCTCCTGAACGGCCAGTGGGGCACAGATGAAATTAAAGAAGAAATAGACGTTTCTACAATTTTTCTTTTAGCTTTTTGAGACAGGGTCTCATTTTGTAGTTCAGGCTGGCCCTGAACTCACTAAATAGCCCAGGCTAGTCTCAAACTCAGCAATCCTCCTGCCTCTGCCTCCCACGTGCTGGGATGACAGGCATGAGCCACCATTCCTGGCTAGTTTTTGTAGTTAAACAATAACACCAATACAACATACTGGAACTTAGGGGACAGAATGAAAGCAGTCCTATGAGGGAAATGTATAGCAGTGAATATCCGTATTAGGAAAACAGTTCGGGCTCAAGTAAACAACCTAATGTTTGTTGTTGTTGTTGTTGTTATTGTTTGATTTTTACTGGCTGGGCTAAACAATCTAATGTTGAGCCTGAAGCTTCTAGAAAAAGAAGAGCAAGTCAAGCTCAAAGTTCATATGAGGGAGGAAGTTGTAAATATCAGAGCAGAAGTTAATGCAATGAAGACTGAGAAAACAGTTTTCTGGACAGAGAAGTGCTGGTAGCACAGAGAGCCTCCCATGTTCCTTCAGTCATGAAGATTTGATGACTCCTCCTACTGATTTTTCTTTTGGCCCATGGCACGGCGATTTCCATCGATGCTACTATTAACTTGGCTTGGGCCTGGTGGCTCCAACCAAGACTCATGCCCTCTCCACTCTATAGCTGAATATTATATAATGCAGACAACTATTCATGTGTGCTTGCTTGGTGATCTGCTAATTGTTGAAGGATGTGGAGAGAATTTCACGCGCATCACTCCCAAGAGGCACTGTGTCATGGCAGCACAGTCGTGGAGGGTCGGTACTCTTAAACAGAAACATGTGCCTCTGGCGCTTCTAATCCTGCTCCTGACACTTCTCTATTTTTGTTCATGGTCCCCTTTGACCAATACACCTCAGACCTCTCCCTGTGGGGACATGAACTTATTGGATAGATACGATGCATGGTTCATTCAACTGATAGATTATTATATTCTGCCAGAAGTCAATCCAAGATATTGTCATTTCAATTATGACACTCCTGGTGTCTCTACAACTCACGGGCCCTTACTTGTTATAGCTTGTGTCCAGATGCCACCTCCCACCGAGCTTCATGTAGTCACAGGTGAGGCTTTTCGGAGGTGGCTGAATCTAAGGTGTGTGACTGAATCTTGGTACAGTGCTAGGCCTGAGGGCAGTAGGATTAAGAGTGTGAGTGTTGCCCACCCTAAGTAGTCTGGATAAGAAAAAGGGGCAGAGCCAGTGCTGGGCATGGTGGCTCACGCCTGTAATCCCAGCACTTGGGAGGCAGAGGCAGGAGGATTGCTGAGTTCGAAGTTTGCCTGGACTACATAGTGAGCTCAGAGCCAGCCTGAACTATAAAGCGAGACCCTGTCTCAAAAAAAAAGGGGCAGAGGGCCGGAGATTCCGGCGCCTGCCTCGTAAGTGCAAGGTCCTGAGTTCGATCCTGGTGACCACATAGAATGCTGGGCGTGGACACTCACACCCACCAGCAATCAATACCACATACCACAGTGCCGGGCTTGGTGGCTCACGCCTGTAATTCCAGTACTTGGGAGGCAGAGACAGGAGGATTGCTGAGTTTGAGGCTCGCCTGGGCTCCATAGTGAGCTCAGGGCCAGCCTGAACTACAAAGCGAGACCCTGTCTCAAAAAAAAAAAAAAAAAAAAAGAAAAGAAAGAAAAAGAAAAAGGGACAGAAAGATGCTATTAAGGTCTCTTCTTACCTGGGGGGCACCAGGAACTGTTGCTCTCCTCTGAGATGCCCTCTGCCATGTGTCACTCTGTGTTGGAGCCAGCCAACTACAGACTGAAACTTTTACAAAGGCCAAATAAAGCCTTTGACTGTGAGCTAAATAAACCTTTCTTCCTTTGACTTTGAGTCTCAGTTATTTTTTCGCAGAGACAAGAAAAGTAACAAAGGTGCCAATGACATAAAATTTTTCTGCACACACTGGCTGACAATTCCAAGACACTAGAGACACATACCAGGCATTTCTCACAACTCATTTCTCAGCGTATGGACAACATACACAAGTTCGACAACCTAGTACCGGCTGTCACTGCTGAGTTAGACATCAGCGACTCTAGTGGTCCTGACTTTTACCATCAATGTAGCGCCCACACCGGCACATTGAGGTGGATAAGGTTTTACACTTATTCAGGCAAAACATAGTCAGGCACCCTTTGGTTATGGATTCTGTGGACTTGGTATAGTTGATGGAATGGCTTAACATCCTCCCCTGGTGAAACACTGATTACTGTGCTTTTGTATTGTGTTTGGTTTGTTTTTTCACTATAGCTCTGTATTGCTTCATAAAATCTAAAACAAGTAAATCTGCCAGATCTCTCGTTTGATTCTGCTCCGCCCACCTCTTTCAATGTCAGGGGTGAGATGATGTCAGCAGGACAGAGCCATCTTGAGCCTCTGTCTGGCTTCAGACTTACTTCCTGAGTCTACAATGGCTTGTGATAACCACACGCCTGGTGTGCCTGTGTGATAACTTGTGTGGTAGCTGTGTGGGGTGATAACTGTACGGCCCACGTGCCAAAAACTTATCTTGTGAACCTCTTTTGAGAAACTTATAAAAAATGTCTAAATCCCCAGCTAAATCCCCAGCCCTCCAAAATATAATTTTACCATAAAGAAAAATATTTTTATCGCCAGAGGACTGGCCTGTTGTTTGTACAGCACTGTCAGATGAGCACGTGTTGTTTGCACCAAGTGCGTCAGGGGATAAAAGCCGCAGCCCGGCGCCCTTGGGCTCGGTCTTCTGGCGCAGCTTCGGACTTGGCCTGCGCGCTCTGCCCCTAAGAACGCGGATCTCGGGATGGCTGTGAGCTCCTGGGCCGTCCGCCGGCCCGTGTTCTCAAGGTGTGCGGCCGGGTGGAGGAAAGATTCCCGCGCGCCTGGCCCGGCACCACCTGCAGCTTCCAGCCTCTGTCTTGCTGAGACTAAGTGCTCCGCAAACCACCGCATGCGGGAAATCGTTGGACTCCCGGGCTGTCTGTGTGGCAGATGCGCCGAGCCCCTTCGGCTCCTCCGTGCCCCTGGCGGCCTAACTCAGAGGCCCCTTCGGCCTCGAGAATGGCCTCGGGGGCCGCTCGTGACACGACTCAGCTCCGTGGCTTCAGGCACACCTTCCACCCCGCCATCCGCGGCTGCGTGCTGCTCCCCCCGGCGGGCGGGGAGGTAGCCTGCTCCGAAAGATCATCTCTCCAGCCGGGCACGGGACCTGCCCTCCTGGGCCTGTCCCTGTGTGGCACTCCCGGCCCTTCGCCCTTCTCATCTCTCAGGCTCTCTCCACCAAAGGCCCCAGATCTCACCCGTCGCCGGCCTGACTTCCAATCATTTCTCCGCCGTGTCTGTCTGTCTGCAGGATGAGGTATGTGACTTTTATCTGTGCTTAGCAAGTCTGGCTAAGCGGGTATATGCTGCGATGCGCGGGTCACGCGGGGCCTGGGTCCACGGACCTCCCTGGAGCACGTGGGAAGCGAATGTCCGCACGAGCTGCACCTGGCACCCAGCCGGCGCGGATGAGGGGTTGGGGCTGGGGTGCTACAGGGAGGGGGTGCGGGTGCCCGGGACTCATGGCCGACACGCTCGTCTGGGGGTCTCCTTGGCGACTCCTCTGAGGCACGTTTCGCGCCTCTGGCCTGTGCAGACCGCAGAGCCGTGACAGGGCGACATCAGCGAGGGTGGAGCCGGGCCTCTCGGTAATACACGAAAGGAATTTCACGGATGAGCAAAGCGCTGAAGGGCTTGAGAAAAGCAATCACAAAACATCTTAAAAATCTAGTTTGAAAAAACACACACGATGTTGCAGATACAGTTTGAAACTCTGACTCAGCGGACTACTCTCAACGCATTATTTCTGTTCCTCTTGCCAGGACAAAACCAGCATTTTACATTTTTACGGCAGGTTTTGAGTCGACCTATTGTTGCTTCTGCCGCGTGCTGATCTCTGCCTCCTTCCGAGACCGCTCCGGGAAGCTTTACGTTTCGTCCCGTCGGGAGCCGGCAGGGCAACCTTCGGGGAGCAGGAAACGCAGCGCGCCAGGGATTTAGCGATCTGCTCCGGCCTCCCGTACCCGGCCGCGTTCTTCCGAGAAGGTCCGGCGGGCGCCGGGAGCAGCCGAAAGGGACGTCCCCGCGGAGCCTGCTGACGGAGCCGGGCGGTCGAGCGAGCCGGCGGCGCGGCCCCTCGGGGCGGGGCGGGGGCGGGAGGAGGAGGGACGGGCGGCGGGGGAAGGTCCGCGCCCCCGCCCGCCGCCGTCCTGATTGGGCCGCGGGCCGGCCGCACAGCCCTGCCTGCTCCCCGGGCCCGGAGCCGAGCGGGCGCTGGCCAGGCCCTCGCCGGAGATTTAAAGCCCGCAAGTTTTGTTCGGGAGACCAAAGGTTTTGGCCCGGCCCGGGGAGCAGCGCTGGCCCCGACGGGGGCGTCCGAGGAGCTGCGCTCGCCCTCGCCGAGTTTGCTTGAAGTCTCGGAAGTGAAGGTGAGCTTCGAGGCAGAAGTCCCCGGGGGCGCTGGGGCCCTAAAGTGCCCCTTCGGGGTGCGCAGCCTCGGCCTCTGCGCGGCGGGCGCCCTCCCTTTGTTCCGGGGCCCGGGAGCGCCGGCCCTCGGCGCGGCGAGACCACGGCCGTCCGGACTCGCGGCCGTGGAGCCCTCGCCGAAACCTCGCGGCGGCCTGGCGAGAGGTGCGCGGACTCTGGGTCCCACTGGCCGCGGCGCGACGGGACGCGGGGCTCCGGGTCCCCGGCCGGCCGGCCCGTGTCCGAGGCGGTTTCGCACCGAACGAGTACGCGCGAGCCGTTGTCGACCGGGGACACTGCCGGCGCCGGCCGCGTGGGAGCGCGGGCCGAGGCCTTGCCGGTGGAAATGTGGCCTCCCTTCCGTGGCCCGATGGGGAAGTGCTCCGAGCGCTCGCCAGCCGCGCCCGGCGTTCGGTGCGTCTCCTTTGTGCCGCGACCCGCTCCACTCGCGGGGCTCCCAGCCTCCGCCCGCCCCGCCCCGCCCCGCCCCAGCTCTGCCCGGCCCGGCCGCCCGCGGGTGCGTTCGTTCGGCGGCCGGGCGCTCTCTCCGGGCCGGACCAGGTCTCCGGAGGGCGGGAGGGACGAAGGCGTGGCGTGGACGGCGCGCAGGGCCACACGCGCGGCGCCGGGACCCGGGATGGGGGGCGCCCCGGGCTGAGGCGCCGCGGCTGGGGCGGACGGAGGGCGCGTTCCCTCCCCAGGCGCCTTTGTTCGCCCGGCCTGTGTGCGCGGCCGCCCGGCCGGCGATCTCGGGCCCAGGCGCCGCCTGGGTGCGGCTGGAGGACTCGGGACCCGAGGACTCCGGCGGCGCCGGGTCCCGGGCCCAGCGGGCTCCCCCTGGAGAGCTCGGGCCGCCGGGCTGCGTCTCCGCGGGGCCGAGAGCTGGCGGCGCGCGAGAGCGCGAGGGGGACGCCGCGCCCACCGGCCGCGTTTCCGGCGGGGTCCCGAGCGCGCCTCCGCCTCCGCCTCCGTCTCCACCTCCCGGCAGCGCGCGGGACTCGGGCGGGAATCCCGGGCCGTGTGGGCAGCGGGGAGACTGATGGACCGGGGGCTTTCGGCGAGCTCCGGGCTGGGAACGGAAACGGCAGCGGGCAAGCCGGGGAAACTAGGAAACTAAAACTCCTCCCTGGTGGGAAAGACTCGCCGCTCTCTGCGTTGACTGTGGGTTTTACTTTGCATCCTGACGGGACAGTCAAGAGCCGTTTAGATACAGGGTAACAACTTCTAATTCGCCTGGGCTACACTAGGTTCTTTCCCAGGGCCCGTCCCCTTAGGCTGCGATCACACTGAAGGGACCCGATGTTGCCAGCGCAGGGAGGCCCTGGAGCTTTTATTTAGGATACGTCTCTAATGAAAGCCTGTCCATCAGAATTGGACTGGGTCCTCTGTGCCTTTATTTTGGGAAACCTTACCTGGTCCCTGTGGGGGGAAAGAAGAGGGGATGAGAAGCTGAAATTGACCCAGAAAAGGGTGATTGAAAGGAGATGTATTAAGTAAGTAGAGGCTCAAAAATGATCCCACCCTGAGCGCTCTGGAAGGATGATTAGTGATTAGCAGCGAGGGTTTCTCGCTTTCTCACGAGAAACCCCAGGCGCATGTTACACTTGGCAGAAGACGGGACGGAAAACTGCTCGGGGGCTCACGCTTTGCTTTTTTAAAGGAAGAGGCTGAAAACCTGCAGACTCCCATCGTGGGCTCGCTGGGCCCAGCCTGGGCTGTCCACACCCACAAGGGTGCCCGAGCCTGCCCTGGCAGGACAGGGGCAGCCGGACACGGGCCACCCTGAGCCCGAGGTGGGTGTGTGACGGGGAAAGCTCCTGAACCCTGGCTACTTCTTTGGGAGGAGTGAGCATGAACGGGGGATAAGCAGTCCAGATGCTTAGAACTGTCCTGTTCCCGGAGAAAACTCAGAAGATGGGGATGGGTTTTCAAGGCAAAGTCCAGTCCTTAGTGAATGTAAAAAAAACAAAACAAAACAAAAGAAAACTTTGCCACTCGTTAAAATGGAAATCAAAGTTCTCTTTATAAAAGGCCCTCAAACTGAGGTTGTAGTAAAAGGAAATGACTTTCTCATTCTCAAATATAGAACAGCTTGAGTAATAAACTCATGGGTTTTGAAATGGGTCATCTTTAAAAACGGGTCACTCTGGCTGGAATCAATGCCCTTGGTGACTTTCAGATTGTAAAGGGTTGAGTTCTTCCAGAGGCCTAATTGCATTAGTATTTGCATTTCAGAACAGACTTGGAGAGAAACTCAGAGGGCTCTTCTTGAAGTAACAAAATATACCCTACTTTATGAATGTTCCATTGAATGGGTTTAGGAAAATTGTTAAAAGGGCTCTGGCCAGCTGATGTCGAATCTCTGCACAAAAACATGTAGCTGGAAGAGTGTAAATCTAGAATTACTTTCCTTACCATGTGCGATACCTTTTTATGTATTAATTTATATAGAGAGGATGTAAGAATTTTTATATTTCAAGATTTTAAAACATGATCAGGTGAGATGTGAACTTGGAATAAATTCCAGCGACTTTTTACATTTTGATGCTATGAATTCAGAGACTGGCTTTGATCTATGACTTTGCAGATGTATCTTCCACTGTGAAGGCTTTAATACTAGAAGCCAGGCAGGTGACTGAAGAAGAGAATGTTCTACCAATTCTGCAGGCAACAAACCCCCCAAAGGTCAAGTTCAACACTTCTAACAGCCTGACGTTCCTCTGAGATTTCACATTTTTTCCTTTTTCTCCACTGCTACAACTCTTTCTATAATTTCCTGACAGTGAGCTAAACAAACTGAGCTACAACTTTGACTCCATTAGGTCTCCTTCTCCATAATTTACAGAGCTTTATGGTCTTAAACGTGTGTGATTGTCATCGAAAGGTACTTTAAGTGCTTGTGGGAACCATAGTGTTCTTTCCTGTCAGGGATAATGGAAGACCATTTTCAGTCAATTAGAGATGATACTTCTGTTCTCAGTCTCAACAATATTTGGGATGTGTTAAGTGGACCTTAGCAGTCAAGTCAGTATTTTTTTTTTTTCTTTTTTTGAGACAGGGTCTGGCTTTGTAGTTCAGGCTGGCCCTGAGCTTAGGGCCTGTAGCCCAGGCAAGCCTCGAACTCAGCAATCCTCCTGTCTCTGCCTCCCAAGTGCTGGGATTACAGGTGTGAGCCCGGCACTGTGGTATATGGTACTGATTGCTCGTGGGCGTGAGTCACCACACCTAGCATTATATGTGATTACCGGGGATCAAACTCAGTATCTTAACACTTGTGAGGCAGGCAGGTGACGGAACTACTGAGCTAAATCTCCGGCCCCCTCAAGTCAGTGTTTTAATAAACTCTTAGCTAATATTTTTTGAGAAGACTCATGATGAGTATAGCTTGGCATTCTGATAGCTAAAAAATATTAGCAATCTGCCAACCAGCCCATGACGACAAAGACACATGAACGGTTTTTAGAGAAAGGAAATCATCACCCTTGGACAATAAAGCATCTCCTGTGATTCTCTGCAAGCCCTGGCACATACAGCTTAGAGATAAATCAAGTGCGTTTTTGGGAAATGAGAGAGGCAAGCCACAGACCTACTTTTACTTTTTCTCTCATTCTAAAACCCTCGGCTTTTCTGTTTCTCCACTAGGTCCTGATTCCAGGCTGCAGTGGAACATGGACTGATTCCCGTGGGGGTCACACCTGAGCCGTCTCTGCATCCTGCCGTCCGCCTCCTCCACAGTAGGTGCTAACTCAGTATCTGTCGCATATCTTAGTATCACTTAAGCGTGGGCTGCCCATTGTACTGCCTTGAACAGCACAGGAATTTCATAATGGCGGTCTGCCTATTACAATAAATGTCAGCAAAGATGGAGAGTTTTTTTTTTTTTTTTCAGACAGGGTCTCACTTTTGTAGTTCAGGCTGGCACTGACCTCACTATGTAGCCCAGGCAAGCTTCCAACTCAGCAATCCTCCTGCCTCTGCCTCCCGAGTGTTAGGATGACAGGCGTGAGCCACCACGCCCGGCACTGTGGTATGTGGTATTGATGGCTGGTGGGCGTGAGTCTCCACGCCCAGCATTGTATGTGGTTACCGGGATTGAACTCAGGACCTTGCGCTTGCGAGGCAGGTGCCGGAACCACTGAGCTAACGCTCTGGCCCGACATACGTCTCTTATATACTACATTACTCTTTGTCCTCTGTGGTTTTTCTAGAGACAGTGTCCCGAATAAGACAGGGAAGGGCATGTGGACAACAGGTGGAGACCATGTGACTGTCACCCTATTTCTCAGTGATCGTTTTTCTTTCCGCAACTTGACCTAACCTCTTCATCCCACCGTCTGTCTCCCTTCACCCCAGCTCCCAGCAAACTGAGTTGACATTCCCCACGCTGTGCACAAGTTTTTCTCCCGGGTGCTTTCAAACCTTCCAGCACCAGCTCTCTTAGAATCCCTCCCCCCTCCCTCCATCCCACTTTTAAATCAGTTCAAATGCTCCCTGTCATTGTCTTTCCTTGTCAGCAGCTGCCTGTTTCTTCCCCAGGCCCACAGTGGAACTGAAGCCCTTTCTCTAGGCCCCGCCCGGTTGCCCCCTGCCTCTGAGGCTGTCCCCAATTTCCACCCGCGCCCCCTCCCCAGAGGAAGCTCCTCCCTCCCAGTGTACCTGCTGCAGGAGATGAGTTTCTAGTATCGGGTGCCCTGATGAATTTCCCAAGGCCTCGCTTTCCCCAAACCAGGTGCAACAGGACGAGGGTCCCCTGGTCAGTTTTTCTGGGGCACAGCCATCTCTGAGAAGTCTCAAGACTGAAAGAATCTTAGCTTGAGGGAATCTTGATTCCAGTAACCCAGACGGAGCCGTCGTGGTGTGTGATGGGGCTGGGAGAGGGCAGCTTCCAGGGTGTCTGCTTCCATACGGGCCAGGCGGGCCTCACTCCTTTCCGAGGCTGAACCTGTAGTTTGACCCACGTTCGGGCTGTAACCCCTCTCATGGGAAAGATTACATCCATTAATCCTGTTCACTTTTTGCCTGTTGTTTTATGAGGCAGCTTTGAACATATCTTTACATTTTTTTCTGCTCTGACTCACGAAATAATTTTAATACAGCTTTTTATTAAAAGAACAATGGCTTTCTCGGGGCCAGGGAGTGGCTCTGTGCTATGACTTCTCACATGTCAATACCTGCTCCCCGAATCCTTGCTTAAAACATCCTTTTTGAGCTTCTCCCGGGTTTTCCTGTCCTCTCCTTTATTCTGACCCGTCTCTTTTTCCTCTCTCTCTGCCACTTTGGACTCCTAGTGTTTGGAGAAAAAACTTTTTGTATCCAGAGGACACAGGCTCCTGAGGTCACTCTCGCCCCTGTCGAGAGCCGCTGCGGCCAAGATGAGAAGGAGCCTCTGTAGCCCACAGTGGGCTCGGAGCGGCCCGCAGACCAGGAAACGAGAGTGAGCGCTACTGAAATGCAGGCTGGAGCAAAGCGCCGGTGGTCCCCATCTCTAGGCAGGGGAGCAGAGTCTTTGCCTTTTTGGGCAACCGATAGGGCCGCCCTGCTGTCCTGGCGGGGACTGAGAAGACCTGTGCTGGGGGAGGAGCAGGGTGGCCAGGAGGTACCCGCAGCTGGCAGGGACTCCGAGCTGCTTGGAATTTATGGAGGTTACTCTAACCCAGTCTGTCTGTCCGCCTTCCTTCCTCCCTTCCTTCTTTACTTCCTTCCCTCCTCCAATTTTTCCCCTTCCTCCCTCCCTCCCTCCCTCCCTCTCTTCCTTCCGTCCATCGTCCTCTGTTTTTCTTTATGGATTTTTGAGACAGGATCTCACTGAGTAGTTCAGGCTGGGCTTGTGCTCACCATGTAGCTCAGGTGGACTCAACTTGCAATGATCTTCCTGCCTCAGCCTCCTGAGTGTTGGGATTTTAGGTGTGTGCCACCATCTGTGGCATTAATCTAGTACCTTAGTGTCTCAGTTGCTTCTGCAAACTGGGGAGGCCCTGTCTCTCTCACAGCGCTCATTACACCTCCTGGTCTGTAGTAAGCATAGCCATGTGGATAACTGTTGTTAGAGTGGTCAGAAGTTCCTTGAGTGGGAATGAAAAACCTGAAAAGACTTGGATTTCAGAAAGGCATGCGGCCCTCTCCGCCCAAACTGTGCTGCGAGAATGAATTCAGACCCATTGGCTTAGGAAAGCAAATGCTTGAATTATTTTGTATTTTCATCGTTTCTCTTGTAAATTCCATGTAATTAAACTGGTTAGTGGAGAATTTAGTAACTTCCTATAAAAGTTCTAACTACATTGTCATCCTATAACCCCACCCACCAGTTTCCTTATTAAAGATTTAGGCTTTGCCTTCATTTAATTCATTTGGCATTAACTTATCTTTGGTTCCTCTGTACGTAGTAAACAAATCCATACCCATGTATGATTTCTAAAGATATATATGACTTAATTTATATAGAGGTTGATGTTGAACTGGGGTCTCTGATAGGTTTTATAACCCAATTTTTCCCCTGTCCTTTGTATCTGTGCTTTCTGAACTAGGATTGAAAATGTTTGGACTAACCTTGAATCAAGAACTAACTTTATAAAAGTATGCTCTGCAGAAGAATGATAATTTTAAATGGCTTCTACACTTTGCTCATGGCTTAAGCTACTGTCCTGTGGCTCGAGTCCTAGCCATAAAAACACCTGTAGCAGCCGGGCGTGGTGGCTCACGCCTGTAATCCCAGCACTCAGGAGGCAGAGGCAGGAGGATTGCTGAGTTCAAAGCTTGCCTGGGCTACATAGTGAGCTCAGAGCCAGCCTGAACTACAAAGCGAGACCCTGTCTCAAAAAACAAAAACAAAAACAAAAACACCTGTAGCAGTAGGTGAAATGTTCGTTTTTGAGAGGATTTATACTGGAAACACAAACTTGACTTAGGAAATAGTGTAACTATTGAAAGGCTATCTAACTTTGCATAGTTAAAATGTGAGCTGTAAAATCAAAACTCAGGTTGTTCCCTCCCTTGTTGAGCAGTATCGTAGCAATGTGTGTCATCTGGTAGCTTTGTGTGGTTAAAGGAAATTCTTTCTCCCTTTGGAGTCCTGCCTGAGCGGGAGCCTAGAAGTGTCTGTCACAAGAGATGAGGCGATCAGAATTTGAATACAAATGGTATACAGTGTGAAGGATTTAAAAGAATCACTGGCTGGGCCGGAGGGTTAGCTCAGTGGTTCCGGCGCCTGCCTCGCAAGCGTAAGGACCTGAGTTCGATCCCCGGTTACCACATATAATGCTGGGCGTGGTGGCTCACGCCTGTAATCCCAGCACTCGGGAGGCAGAGACAGGAGGATTGCTGAGTTCGCGGCGGCTTGCCTGGGCACCATAGTGAGCTCAGGGCCAGC
>PVIC010003513.1:0-30728 GCA_004025085.1 Thryonomys swinderianus | reverse complement strand
GGCAGTAAAACTAAAAATATTTTATTTATTTATTTTTTGCTTTTGAGACAGGGTCCCGCTTTGTAGTTCAGGCTGGCCCTGAGCTCACTATGGAGCCCAGGCAAGCCTTGAACTCAGCAATCCTCTTGTCTCTGCCTCCCTAGTGCTGGGATTACAGGCGTGAGCCACCACGCCCTGCACTGTATGTGGTTACCGGGGATCGAACTCAGGACCTTGCGCTTGCGAGGCAGGCGCTGGAACCACTGAGCTAACCCTCCGGCCCTAAAAATATTTTATTTTTCCAACAGAGGAAAAAAGTAGAACTAGGATAGAATGGTTAAATCAGTTTTGTTTCTTTCTTCTAACACATTAATTTATTTTTCCTGGTATCAAGAATTGAACTCAGGACCTTGTGCTTCCCCAGATAGGTTATCTCACCACTGAGCTAAATCTCTAGTCCCTAATGTATTAGTTTTTCCTTCAAATAATGTGGCTTTCCTAAGTAGAATTTCAGGATTTTTTTTTTGGGGGGTCGTTGTTGTTTTGTTTTTAGTTTGAGACAAGGTTTCACTTTTGTAGTTCAGACTGGCTCTGAACTCGACAGGTTTGAGCCACCACACCTGCCATTGTGGTATGTGGTACCAGAGATTGAACTCTGGACCTTCCGCTTTCCAGGCAGATGCCAGAACTATTGAGCTAAATCCCTGGCCCTCAGGGTTTATTTTGTTTTGGCAACAAATAAAATAAGAGAGGGTTCTTTCAGAGTAGAGCTTTCACTTCACCTAATATGGCGTTTTCCTAATTTGCTGGTCACAGTCTACTGGTTCATACAGTTTTAGGGAACGTAGGATTAAGAAAGAAAGGAAGGCAGGAAGGAAGGAAGACAGAGAGGAAGAAGATCAGAAGTGTGTGTTTCACACAGCAAGCTGGCTACTGGACTGTGATGCTTTACGGAAGCAGGCTGGTCCCTGAAGGCGGCAGTCCGCGCCCCGCGGCTTCCAGCCGGCAGGACAGGAAGGGGTGTGAGGGTGAGTTCTGTGAGACACGGCTGTGAAAGCACAGAAAGGGTTCCTGTCTCTGTTTACAGTTTTGATATTTAAAATATTTCATATTAGCTAAAACTTTAAAAAATGCCTTTAAGATACTACGTTGGTTACTGTGTTTTGTTGCTCCCTGAAGTTTTGCACTCCAAGTATCTCGCTTAGTTCCCCAAACCGTGTTTTCCCCACCAGGGAAGAGTGTGGTTGGTCTGGGCCCCGGAAGCGGTGGCTGTGGGGACCAGGAAGTGGCCCCCGAGTCTGATGTCCTCGCTAGGGAGCAGGAGGAGAAGGGGTCAGGGTCAGGGTCAGGTCAGGGACCGGGCTGCAGGAGGGACTGGGACGGGGACCAGGGTGGTGACGGTGCCATCTGTGTGTGCCACCTGCCGGTGAGCCCGGTTCTCCAGCAGCCCTGGAGGTGCTCGGGAGGCAGAGCTGGGAGCGCCCTGGCCGGGGACGCTGGGTGGGCCAGAGCTCGTGACGGGAGAGCGAAGGTTTTGATGATCCCACACCGGAGACGAGGAGCCCGTGAAGGAGGAGGGGGCTGACGGGAGGGCTGCGTCCCAGAGAGCCAGGGTGCCGCGTGTTACGGCCTCCGAGGAAACGTTCTGCCTGAAGCCACACAACTGACTTGCTCGGGTGTCGCCTGGAAGGCGGGGGTAACGTGAGCCAAGGGTAGCAGCTCACTAAGAAGCTTTCCTCGCGGCCCGGTGGCAGTGCAGCCTGTGAGCACAGCGCTCTGGGAGGCTCGGGTGAGGCCTGCAAGTGTGAGCCCAGCCTGGGCAGCTTAGTGCTCTAGCGAGAGCCCGTCCCAAAACAAAACACAAAAAATTAAAGTGAATGAAAAGGGCTGCAGATAGAGCCGAGTTTCATACTCGGCCTTGGGTTCAACTCTATACTACCAAAGAAGGAAGCTTCCCTTGACTTGTGAGTGTTGTTCGCCTACTAAATAAATAGTTCTCCTATTAGATGCTGTTACAGTGCGATGACAGTGGCCAGAAGCCACGGTCGAGAAACGTGGGGAGAAACAGAAGTATCCACTTTTCAGAAATTAGAATCTGCAGACTGTCTCTAGGTAACAGCTCAGCTCAGGTCTGAGGGTTGGCGTTGCTTCTGCTGCGAGGAAGGCGCCTCCCGCCCCAGCTGGGCCGGAGGACAGTGGGGACCATGGGGTCGTCTGCGCCCTGGAGGCTCCCGATACAGCTCCAGCGATCAGGCTTCTTCCCCGCTTGGAGCTCCGTGGCCGGGGGCCTGTGCCACTCACCTACTACTTGTTGGTTAGCCCTGAGTGCGTTAGTTTTCTGAGGAACAAGCCTTCTGAAACAGCCCCTTCCCCCAGATGCCACCCTCTGCTGGGTCTGTCTGCCTGTGTCTCCCCAAGGGCTCACCCTGAAGGCGAGACCGCCCATCTCTCTGCGCCGAGGGCCGGGTCTGCTCCCCTCCCCCAACCTTTGGTGACTTGCTGGATGTCTGTATCTTGTTATCTCTCCCAAGATTCAAACGCGGCAGCACAGGTCTTAGGCCAAACATAAGCCTGGTGCTTCCCACTCAGGGACTCAGTTTCCCTCCCTTTGTCTGTACTGCTTGGAATTGCATGCGCTCTTCCCCCCACGTGTCCTTTGGGTTCTGCGGGGCTTGTGTTCTTCCTGAAAGTGTCTTCTTTCCCCGCCCCTTGGTTGGCATGTGGTTTGTCCTCCAGGGTCCGCACGCTGCACGCTGGCCCCAGTGGGCCCTTTACGAGGAGGGGCCTAGGGCAAGGCGCTGAGGTTGCTGGGAAGGAGAGTCCTGCTGGTGACAAGTGGGACACCCATGTGCCCAGCGGTCTTCCTAGCTTTCACCAGTGGCCCAGTGCTGGGGGCTGCTGGATCTTTCGGCCTCCAAAACTGGGAGCCGAACAAACTTGCTTTTGTAAATGTCCTGCTGCAGGTACTTGTTATATTGACAGAAACGAGGCGACTCCCATCCGGGGCTGTGCCCTCCCTGAGCTCCGGGAGCCCCGCTTTCCGTCCTGACAGCACCACTGTCAGCTTCATCCCTCTAGTCTGAACCTGGTAAATACGGAACAAGGCAGTTAGGATTGCAAACACAAGCTCGGGTGGCCACCAGGACTCCAGGCTCTTCACGCGCGGGCGACCGCCTCCTGCTTTCCGACATGCCCGTTCCTCCAGCGCCTGCCGCTTGCGCCTCCTCTCTGCCCGGAACAAAGACGGCTCCTCCTTCTGCGCCTCCCGGGACCTGCTCATCCTCGAGGGCCCTGGAGTCCTCTGACTAGCCCCGCGCTGCTCTGCTCGGACTCGCTGGAGCCGCCAGACCCTTGCGGGCCGTGGGAACTCCGAGCCTAGGCTGTCGCTGTCCTGTGGGGAAGATGAGCCTTATCTCAAGTGCTTGGGCCCTAAGTGCTTGGAGCCCGAAGAACAGAAAATACTACTTCAAGATCCGGCACCTCGCTCACATCATACATACATCTGTTAGGGTTAATCGGAACTGGGGAGACAGAAGTTGATCTGAATTTAAAGAGTGGACCTTCCATCTTCATTCAAACTTCACAGTTCTGTCGGGGTTTGGATATCACTTCAGGATCATACAAGTGGACTCAGAAAGAAAGTGACCTGACAGCTGGTGTGAGGCAGAAAGACACCCAGGTGGTTGGAGGGAGCCTTGTAGTGGAGAGAGCAGTGGACTCGGGTTCTCCGGGGAAGTTTCAAGCGTTGTCCGGAGAGCCCGAGGCCCAGCTCCCAGGATGGAAAGTGTTGGAGGCGGGTCCGTCACCTTTTCCAAATGTTCTTTTCCTTGTTTTCTGACCGCTTGTGTCAGAGAAGAGACCGTCCAGGACAGCAGCAGCCCCTGTCTCCCAGCTCTGACGGAAGCAAACCCGAGTCTGTTCCATGGGTCTGCCTGCCGGCTCCTGATTCTCTCTCCCATTCTCGCCAGTGCTCCATTTCCCATTTCCAGTAGGCTCTCAAGTCACCCACATTTTTAATTTCCCTTCAGTGACAGGATGTTGACATCTGCCCTGATACGCAGATCAGATCACCACATCCGAGGGGAAGGGGGCCCGCGGTCACGCAGGCAGATGGACCCCATCGGACCCCACGCAGGGAGGAGCCTCGGGTTTTTGGCTGCTGATGGGCCGCAAGCCGGTGCACACAAAGGAAGCTGCACCCACAGCAGTCTGCTGGCGCTGAGCTTTGCCTTTGTTTTTGCCTCGGAGCCGCAGGGCCCAGCATTTTCTTTTACCACGCGGCCGGCTGGTGGGCCTGTGCCCAGCGCTTTCTCAACAGGAAGCACAAACAGGCGGCTCCACGCAGCGTTCAGACACTGCGGGGCAGAAGAGCGGGAGAGCCCGGGCTGCGTCCTGGCCCCTCCCTCCGCACGGCCAGCCCAGGAGGCCCTCGGTTTGCTCGGGGTGTTTAGATAGATGAGTTTAGATTTCGCTTTGGGCTGGAGAGGGCCTCCTCTCAGCCACCCCATTCCACTGGACAAACTTGGATGTTCTTCGGTCATCAGAGTGAAAGTGTGCGACACGCGCGCGCAGTTCACACTCCCTGGATCCCCCCTGCGGTGCACCAGGGCGGCGGCGGGGTCTCTGGCCGGCGGGGGCTCGCTTGGGAAGTTCACGTGCCGCACTGAGTGCGGGTGCTGGCTCGGCGACTTTCAGGAAACATTTGGGCTCCCCGAGGTCCGCTGGAAAACAGGGGGATATGGTGACTCCATAGAGCCGGGGGGTCACAGGAATATTAGCTAGTCTGCTGCCGGCTTCCGGGAGCAGCAGCAGCAGCAGGGACACGCTGACCTGGTTCATGGCACAGCTGCAGGCACCTTGGGTGAGTCGGGCACATCTGGGTGCCGGAGTGGTGGGCTCGGGGGCAGGGGGTGCAGGAAGCCGCTCGGGCTCGGGAGCAAAGGCAAACACGCGTGCAGCACCTGGGCCTGCCCCCCCCCCCCCCCCACCGCGGCTGCCCAGCGATGGGAGCCGGGTCTGCCTGTTATCGCTTGGGTTCCAAAGGTTGCCTGTTTCCTCGTTCCCTTCCAGGAGGCTGTTGCAGTAGAAATTGAGACTGTCCTAGAACTCTTAAATACTGATGCTTTCTTAAACCCTGCCATTAAGAATCTGGCTATGTTGCTTGAGTCCTGACGGTGTTCTGTGGAGGAGGCAGAGGGACCCTCGCTTTTGCCTTCAGAGGACGGTGCTTGGCCTGGTGAGCGCCGAGGGGAGGCTGAGAGGAAGTGGCCCCTGAAGGAGGGTGGTTTTGCAGCGTGTAGGCAGGTGCCACTGTCAGAACCGATGTTTCCTCTTGCTGTCTTCCCTCCGTCGTCCGGGCATCCAGTCCCCATAGACCAGTCTATCTGGAGAGGAACTGGCACTGACGTCTGTCCCTTACGGCAGAAGGTTAAGCACACTAAGGTATTTTACATTCCACCCGCCAATGACACATACGTCAGCTTGGTTTCGCATGAAATTTACCTTATTTTCTGTGTGCACTTTCCTCTTTCTTTCCTTTTCTTGCTTCCTTCTAGTCCCTCCCTCGGCCCCTCCCTCTGACCCCACTTCCCTTTCTTCTGTGGCTTCCTAAGTAGTGCTTGCTGTTTTAAAATCTATGCTGTGGGCCAGAGACAGAGGCAGCGGAACCTGTGGGAGCCGCAGAGGGAAGCAGAGCCCTCCCTGCCAGCCACGTCGCCCCAGCAACTGAGCATCAGATAACAGTTGTTTTTTTCTGAGGTAAACTTAAGTGTTCAGGTTTATTGCAGGGTCGGCACTCTGTGATAAATAAGTGGGCTGGGGTTGCAGTTTGGGCGCTCCGTCTCTAAAAGGTTCGCCATCTCTGCCCTAGGGGGTAAAGTGCTCCCGATGCTGATTAATCAGCTCTGGATAAAGTCTCACAAGGGCTTCTAATCTCTTGCCTGTTTTGGAGATTTTCAATATTGGGACTTCGCCCTGGCAAGGAGTGATCATGGGGGCAGGAAATGCGACAGAGTTAGAAGTCCAGAGGTGTGGAAGGGGCCATCCCAGCCGGCCAGGTCAGTTTCGAGGGCCACTTAGCAAGCGCGAGATGCAGGGTGGGAGTTTGAGGGCCGGACTCAGCCCTGAGCTCAGGACGTCGGCTCGCTCTGGTCCTGCCTGCGCAGCCTTCTCCCTCTCGGTTCTAGTCAAAGCCCAGAGGACAGATGTGTGTTGAAAGACAGGCCCTGCTTTAAGGTGAGGGGTGTTTGTGGTGAACACAGGGAAGGAATCCTGGAGGCAGTGAGGGGTGCTGTCTCCTGGTGGTGGAAGAGAGGGGAAGCCGTGAGGGGCAGCTGTGGCACAGACCGGCTGTGGTGCGACCCCGGCTGGTTCCGACCCTCGGTCCTCCCGGCAGAGCCCGTACCTGGAGTGCGAGCTCGCTCGAGCCAGTCTGGGGCTTGGCACCAGGGTCAGCTAAACACCTACCATATGTCAGCCGGTGGGCGCTGAGGGTAGGGCGCCTGCTGTGCTGTGCTGGAGATGCCTCAGTGCCGGGAGCAGGAGGAGCTGTGCGACAGATGAGGACGCCTCTGAGGGACGGGCCGGCTTAGGCTTCCCTCGGTCTGTGTGCCCGACGTGGGTGAGGGCGCCCGTGGGAGCGCGGGCTGGGGCGGCCAGTGCCGAGCAGGTGCCGGAGGGGCGGAGGTCCCGGGGGCCGTGCACCGCGCTGTCACTGGCAGCGAGCTCGCGACCCATCCGGAGGGGGCCTTTCTGCTCTTTACTCCTCCCCGGTCGGGGTGAGAAGGGTGACGGGAGGGCCCAGGAGACGCACGGGACTGGACATTAGGACACGGAAGTAGAGAAGGCAGACCTCAAGTGTTTGGCCCGGATGAATGAAGAGCAGTGTGGCACAGAACAGGAGAAGGTGCCGGCGGTAGGCGTCGGGGAAGCCGGAGAGGCGTCCGAAATGGCCCTCACGTGCTTGTTATTTGTCTGTCCACTCCCTTCTGCCTGTGTCTGCGTATTTCCATTTCCTCTTGTAAAAGCTGTAAGTAGTGGCCTGTCAGTTTGCAGGTCACTGGGTGGGCTGTAGATTTAGCACCGCAAGTTCGAAGCCGGCCAGCCGCCCACAGGTGTGCAGATTCCCCCACAACCAAGACCCAGCTGTGGCTGCCTCCTGCTGCTTCCTAGTTTTGAACATGTTACACTGGAGGAGCTTGTTAAGTTCCTACATGAAAAAGGGGAGGAAGGAAGGGAGGAAGATGACTGTGGATTTGGGGCTCACAAAATCATCTTGACTGGAGGGAATTTGTACCACACTTTGAAAAGCAAACTGTGACTCCTTGATTGTGAACTAGAATTTTAAAAATGTCTTACTCTTATTCCTGCCTTGACTGGGGAAACCATGAATGGACTTTTATTGCTATGAAATTTCTTTTCATCAAGTAGTTTGCCTCGATCTGGACAACTCATTTCATCCTGACTATATTCAAATCAATATATTCATGGAAAATCCCATTTCCAGTATTTGAATTTTAAGTGTCCATGATGATAACTATTTAAAGTGTTTTATTTTTTTAAGAGAGGGAAGAGAAAAGGGCATCTTACTCTGAATAAAATAACAGCATCAAATCGAGTAATTTTTTCCCCTTTCCCCTGTATTCCTCTAAAGAATTAAATACCTGTCAGACTGGAGATTTAGCTCAGGTCCAGTGTCGCAAGTGCAAGGTCCTGAGTTCAATCCCCGGCAACCACATCAACAATGCCGGGTGTGGTGACACGCCCACCAGCCATCAGTACCACACACCACGGTGTGGGCGTGGTGGCGTGGTGGCTCACGCCTGTCATCCCAGCACTCAGGAGGCAGAGGCAGGATTGCTGAGTTGGAGGCTTGCCTGGGCTACATAGTGAGCTCAGGGCCAGCCTGAACTACAAAGTGCGACCCTGTCTCAAAAAACAAACAAAAAGAATTAAATACCTATCTGCCTCTGTTAAATACTAACGGTCTCATTGCTTTTTGGAGAGGAGGGTCATTCAGGTTGCACTTGGTTTTAAGGAATTAGGAGTCTGTGTATCTTTTTGGTGACACAGTTACCCATTCTTCTGCTATTCTTTTCTGTTTTGGACTCTGATAGGTCACAGTTGACGTTCACGGACCGCAGTGCATGAGCTGGCTGCCTGAGGCCATGCACCGTACGCCATGAAGGATGCCACGGTGGACGGCCTCTGATGTGTCAGGGTCCTCATTCTACAACATGTTTCGATCTTTTGTGACCCTAGGAAAAATGGTATCAAAAGCAAATACTATATGAAAAAGGAAAGTCCTTTCCCATCTTCATGACCAACACATAATAAGATGAACATCTATTCTACAAAATACAAAATTCTCCTCCATTCTCCAAGGAGCAAGCACCCATTTCAAACTCATCCTAAATAAAAAAACAAAAAACAAAAAAACAACCAGACCACGTGGACATGAGAATGTTTGTTAGTGGCCGAAGAGTCAAAAAATGTCAGTTTATTCAGTTGTTCGCCACGTGTTTTATCCTAAGCCTCATGATCTTCTGGGGACCTATCGATAATCACATCGTGAGCCATATGAAGTCCTACTCTTACAGATACCTCATCAATAGCTACGACTTTGTGAATGACACCCTGTCTATTAAGCGCAGCCTGGAAGGGTCTCACTACCCGTACTTGATTAACCACAGGGAGAAGTGTGAGGCTCAAGACGTCCTCCTCCTCCTGTTTGTAAAGACCGCCCCCGAGAACTATGAGCGGCGCTCTGCGATTAGAAAGACCTGGGGCAACGAAGGGTATGTTGGGTCTCAGCTTCATGCCAACATCAAGACTCTGTTTGCTTTGGGAGCTCCTAGCCCGCTGAAGGGGCAGGACCTGCAGAGAAAACTGGTTTGGGAAGATCAGATGTACGGTGATATCATCCAGCAAGACTTTGTTGATTCTTTCTACAACCTTACTCTTAAGTTACTGCTCCAGTTCAGCTGGGCAAATACCTTTTGTCCACATGCCAAATTCTTGATGACGGCTGACGACGACATATTTATTCACATGCCAAATCTCATTGAGTACCTTCAAAGTTTAGAGCAAATCGGTGTGCAAGACTTTTGGATTGGTCGCGTTCACCGCGGCGCCCCTCCCGTCAGAGACAGAAGCAGCAAGTACTACGTCTCCTACGAGATGTACCAGTGGCCCGCCTACCCCGACTACACGGCCGGCGCCGCCTATGTCATCTCCAGTGACGTGGCCGCCAAGGTCTACGAAGCATCCCAGACGCTGAATTCTAGTCTGTACATCGATGATGTGTTCATGGGCCTCTGTGCCAATAAAATGGGGATAGTGCCGCAGGACCACATCTTTTTCTCCGGGGAAGGGAAAGCTCCTTATCATCCCTGCATCTATGAAAAAATGATGACATCTCACGGACATGTACAAGATCTTTATGACCTGTGGAGGGCTGCTACAGACCGTAAGGTCAAAAACGTCTCAAGAGGGTTTTTTGGGCAAATCTACTGCAGGTTAATGAAGATAGCACTCCTCTGCAAACTGACCTATATGGACACATATCCCTGCAGGGCTGCGTTTGCCTGATGATACTTGAATGCTGTGTGTCTCCTCTGTCACTGAGCCAAACCCGGACGGAAGACCTTTCGCCATCTGTGCCCCATAGCAAATGAATACGGAAGGCAAAGAAATACTTTGAAAGCCTCAGAATATTCCTTTGATTGTAGAAGCTGTTAAGACACCTTCTTTACTTCCTGGCCTAACTACATCTGAAGGAATTCATGTTTTGAAATGGTTTATATTACAAATGAAAGCAAAACGAATGTAAAATCCACATTCTGATTCAGTGCCACATGGATGTCTGCAGTGCAGCGAGTTCTTAGGAAGTCTTGGGGTTACAGGAACAGTGTTTGGAAACATCAAGTGTATAGTACCGCATTTCAAAGAAATTAATATATTTTTAGACCAGGTATTCCTGTGTATTTTTGCTACAGAGCACTTGATGGTGGGGCCAGGAAAAGGTTGGCATTTGAGAAATATATACATCTGGTAGAAGAAAATCTCCTATTCTTAAGAGGAGGTATGGAAAAATGTCTACAGTTTCATTATAAACAGCTGAATCACTTTAACGGTCACATCCACGTAGCTATTTACCTAGATAGTGTTAGTGTCATTTAAAATGTATTTATATCACTCTTTCCAAGTTTAATGTGAAATTTGAGAAATCATTAGCCTAACTGGTACTTTGTGTGGTGTGATTTTTCTGCTAATATTAGAAAATGACACAAAACATGGGCAGTTGTTGCCAAGAGGGTCCTTCTCTAGGGAGAAATTATTGTTAATTCTAATAGGCTCTTTGTAATTTAATGAGTTTCTCAACTAGCTTTTATGGATTGGGTATTGGTCTGTGTTTAAGATAGTTATTGGAATGTTGTTTGCAGAGAGGAATAGAAAAATGAAAGAGATTTCAGAAGGAAAGACAGAACATTAAAGGCCTCTTTTCTGTCATTTACAAAATACAATCTTAGTGTCTAAATCATTGTACTGATTACTAAAATTAACCCACCCCTTCCCAACATAGTCTCATAAAATACAGTATTTTGTCCTAAGTTCAGTTTTAAGAGTAGTGATCATCAAATCAGAGTGATATGATCTTCAACAAACTATCCTTTGATCTAATAACCGTCAGAGTTTATCTTTTAAATATTTCAAATTTGAAAGCAAAATAGAAGTGATAGAGAAGCTGCCCGGGTGAGAGGGAAGGCATTTTATTTGGAAAGCTGCATATTGTTTTTTAAATGTGGCTGAGAGCTAATAAATTAAGTTACATTTATTTCCCAGAGTAGGAGAACAACGTGGCCACGATGCTCAAGGCACCCAGCCCTGCGATGGGAAGAACTGGGTGGCATAAAGGTGGCTAGGGAGAGTCGTACAGGCCGAAAGAGGGACTTGGACAAAAACAGCTGAACTGATTAGAAAACCTTTGGCTGCTGAAGCACCTGTCATGGAAAATGCATTTGTTTCCTTTAATAAGATAACGTCAGAAACAGGCAAAACAAAAGTAAAAGAATTTTCAGCGTATACAACTGGATGGTGATATAATTCTTAGCAGGTAGATTTTTAATGTTTACAAGAACTTTTTGTTGATGTTTCTCTGTTTTGAAATTTGAAGCTTGTTTACATTGCTTAGGTAGAGTAGTGTTTTTAACATGAAGATGACAGTGTCAAACCGCCTGGGTTGTATTTCCTGTACTTAGAAGTAGATTCACACAGGTCCAGATGATCAGAGTTTCGAATTTCTGACCGATCTTCACAACCATAGAGAACAAAAGCACATTGTGACAGAGCAGCTTTATAATTTATTTTATCTGAATGTTTAGTAACTGTTTGTCTTCGGGCTATATATACCCTATGGAGCCACACCTGGAACTGTAATACCTGCCATTGGTTGAAAACATCAGTATCTCTCTGCCTATCGAAGTGATCTTGTTTACAGCAAAACTTTTCGTGGAACAGTAATTTATTTGTTGAAAGAGCTCTCTTGAAATCTTTTCTTTTTGCTTATAAGAGACTGGAACATATTTAAATTGGAAGGAAATATGAAGGCACTTCCATTTTTTTTTTTTTGGAAGAAGGAAGTTGCTTGATGCTTCCTTTATCAGACTGTAAGTCCTGAGAAGGGTATTTGTAAATAGAAGTGTTCTGACCTTTTTAAAAGGAAGGAAAAAATCTTTTTGGTGCTCCAATGCAGAGCTATCTTTTTAAAAATGTCAACAAAGGGAAAATAAACTACTAGCCTGGGTGGTCACTTGAGCAAAAGATGACTGTACACAGTGTTATTGTTAAAAAACAAAACAAAACTAAACTTTTTACCTCCTGGTTGGTTTGCATCTTTTTTCCATATTATTAATTTTATACCAAAATGTTGAATATTTATATTATTTGAGTTTTGCTCTTTATGGCAAAATAATTAGTGGGTTTAAAAAAAATCTGTGATTTCCAATAAACAACTTATAAACCGTCAGCAGACGCTTAAGACTTCTTCTGTGTGGACAGTGTCTCAGCCCGGTCAGCTCCTTCTGCTGGGGTCGGAGGGCTGTGGACACAGGCGCGGCCTTCTCACCGCTGCGCTGGATGAACGCTGATGAACGCTGTCCGCCCTCTGCGTTCTGTGCCCCTGACGGTGCCGCCGGGGTGACTTAGGCTGGAAGGGCTGGGGGAGGGACGTTAGCTCTTTTCTCAGGACTTGTTTGGAACAGACGGAAGGAGAACCACAGGCACAGCGCCTTAGACACCACTTGAAAAGTTTAGGGTTTCCTCTTACTTGATAGCGCTTGCTAGTCATTCAGAAGCAGATTCAGTCAGCCTTAGACTATTCAAGCTAGGGAAGCTCTCCTGGCGGCCCTGGCTAGTTGGTGCTTTCACTCAATTGCGCATAGTATGCGCTTAATCTGTTTTTTTTTTTTTTTTTTTGCTTTTTGAGACAGGGTCTCGCGTTGTAGTTCAGGCTGGCCCTGAGCTCGCTATGGTGCCCAGGCAAGCCGCCGCGAACTCAGCAATCCTCCTGTCTCTGCCTCCCGAGTGCTGGGATGACAGGCGTGAGCCACCACGCCCGGCACTGTGGTATGCGGTGTTGATTGTTGGTGGGCGTGTCTCCATGCCCAGCATTCTATGTGGTTACCGGGGATCGAACTCAGGACCTTACGCTTGCGAGGCAGGCGCCGGAACCACTGAGCTAACCCTCTGGCGCTTAATCTGTTTTTCTGCCGATGCCTGCTCAGTTCTTGGTCTGTACAGGGAGGGGTTGAATCCGTGTGTTTTATAAAATGTGGAAGCATCTGAATTATTCAGGTGTAGAACTTTGCACTGGCAAGGCATGTAGACAGTTGGAACTAAAATGAAGAGTGATCATTTGGAAGAATTAACCTGACCAGGGACCCACAGCTGCCGAGAAGGGCCGGAGGCCGCTGGGCCTGCAGGCTGCCCGTCCTGCTGTGGTCACCCGGAAGGCCAGCTGTCCGCCCTGCTCCTTCAGGGCGGTTCTCCAGCAGGCCACGCTTCCAGCTTCCCTTACACAGTCCTCCTCCGCTCCGGCCCCCCAGCCCGCGCTGCCCGCAGTGCCCAGAGCCCGGTGGTGGTCTGCCTTTCCCTCGGCCCCTCCAGCTGGCTCTTCCCACGGCCGCCCGCTATTTTATCTCGGACTTGATTCAGGACTCGCCCACGTTAGTGCCCTCGGCCGTGGTACCGCGTCTCCTGTCCCCACGGAAACCTCAGGAAGCCAACCCCACCTTCACCCTCCAGCGCACACCTCTCATCGTGTACATTACTGTACTACTGATTATTTCCTACTTATAAAGAAAGTTCTAGAGATTCAGCACATCCTATCACGTAAGTACTCAAAATTATCTTTTCCAGATAGAAAGATAAATTATTTTTCCCAAGAGTAAGGTAATGTTATTCTGGCAAGCCACCGAAATATAAAAAGAGATTAATTATTCAGAACCCTTAATGGACACTTCAATGACATTTATCTACACTACTTAAAAGTTTATAATTTATTCAGGAAAATCTAAATGCTTCTCTAGGACAAGCATATTGTTCTCACCAACCCTAGCTCCAACAAATTTGAATCAGTTATAAACAAATCCATAAAACTCAAGTTATAAAATTAAAAAAAACAAAGAAATATATATAAAATTGTGATGGCAAAGACAGGTAATCTTGAAGAGGTCAATATGGTAGAAGAAAAACAGCCTTACAGATTCTCCTATCTTTGAATAAGTTAACCTGCCAATTTTGCCTTTATCTTTTCTAAAAATATACAGGTATTTTTGTTTCATTAGTTACATGCTGTAAATTTTCCCTTGTGTTTTTCACTAGAAGTGTGATTTAGTGATCTCATGTAAATCAACACACTCATTCACCAACTAACTTAAGGAACACACTTAACTAAGGCTTTTAGAATCATAAAAATAGGTACCAGTGTTAGTAACAAGAAACCGTAGAACACATCACTGCCAGATGTCTCTTTTCAGAGATCACCCCACCAGGGGCTCTCACTTTCAGAAATGCTGAATGGAGCCATTCACTGTAACTAAAGGAAACATTTTAATGACCAGGAGCCTACAAGGTTCCTTCAGCACAGAGCGAATGAAAATAAGGTACTCTAATTAAAATAACAATTGGCCTTAATCAGGGGGCAAGATCTTGAAGATATTTGTCTAGTCATTCTATGGGGATTTTTTGGAGACCCACTGAGACCAATCTTGAAAGACTCTGGGGACAGATTTCCAAAGTCAAATGGCATTAAATGGGGGTTATGATCTTTGGATTCTGAATACAGGGATTTTAAAAAATTATTTTCCCCTTTTGCTTTTGGCTTTCACCTTCCCAATTTAGGCTTTCTGAGCTTCAAGGCCTTCACTTTATGCAAACACCTTCCTGTAGACCAAAAATAGCTCTGAATTTGTATAACTTGTGTCTTTGGGGAATTAAGAACTTTTAAAAAGTGTTTAAACCAATAATTTGGTCACTGTTACTTTTCGCTCAAATCTCTCAATGCTCCACTTAGGAAAAACATATCCTTGCAAATCCGTTTCGTTTTCAGTTCTCCGGTTGCTTGTGTGAGACCCGAGTACAGTACACAGCGAGGAATACTCCATGAACCAACGCTTCGGCTTTTATCTGGGAAGCTAAGTGATGAGGCTTGAACCAGGATCCCCTCCCGCCCCCGGATCTGCTTCTTACCTGCTGGGGGAGACGTCCTCTCGGCCAGGCTGCTCCGGCTCTGGGCTTCCCGCGTTGTTCTGACTCCTTTCAAGGGTTTCTTCCATCTGAAGTGAAAGAAATTTTGTTAAGATGTTATGTTTTGGCGGGTTGCTTCGTTTATATGTTTCATCCCCTCACTTGCAGTTTGGCCTGAGTTTTGATCTTCGACATGAGCAGCACGTTGGTTTTCGGTCCTGCTCTTTGCTGAGCGTCCCCAGCCACTCTGGGGGCCCCGTGCGGTCGCCTTGGGCTGCCTCTAGGCCTGGCCAGCGCTCCTTCTCTAGAACGGGTCTCTGGCCTTCCTCTGGAAGGGCTCTCGGCATGGCACTCTTGTCTCCCCTACTGACGCAGAGAAACCAATCTTTCAGCTGAAGGGACAACAGAAACATCACTGGACTGAGTATCCTTTTCTGTTGTTGCTGCTGCTGTTGTAAGAAATCCAGGTGCAGAGTAGGTGCCCCTGGCCCAAGGCCAGAAGAACTAAGAATGAAGTCAGGCCACGCGGATGGTGGTCAGAAGTCTCCGCTGTCCTACTCTCTCTGCCAGCAGCCAGAGCCTCAGGCAGCGCGGAGGAATGGCCGTCAGTGCGGGCTCCAGAGCCAGCTGAGGGGGGATCTGGGGCACGCTCGTTTTACCCTGTGGACTTCCCTTCCTCCCGTCCACCCACACAGCGCGAGTGAGAGTGTGGAAATGCTGTACAGAATACCTGGCCGGCAGCAAGCACTCAAATACCAGCTAGTTATCCACTTGCTCTTTATTAGCTAATTATTTTATGATGATCTCCTTGCTATCAATGTCCTAGAAATTCATTGTATTGTTAAAACTATATTTTCTTTCTCTTTCTTTCTTCCTCTCTCTCTCTTCTTAGAGTCTTGCTAAATGGCCCAGGCTGGCCTTGAACTTCTCATCCTATCTTCATCCTCTCTGCACTGGGATAATATTGTATATATTTTTATTATGTTTTTTAATTTAATTATTTATTTTTTTAATATTATATTTTCTTAAGAGCAAACTGGGTCTTGCCTCTTTTGCAGAAATACCTCAGGTTATTGTCAAAAAGAGCCATGTCTGGGCTGGAGATTTAGCTTAGTGGTTCTGGCGCCTGCCTAGCAAGTGCAAGGTCCCTGGTTCGGCCCCCGGCAACCACATACAACAGTATCAGGCGTGGTGATTCAGGCCCACCAGCAATCAGTACCACACACCATAGTGCCAGGTGTGGTGGCTCACGCCTGTCATCCCAGCACTCCGGAGGCAGAGGCAGGAGGATTGCTGAGTTCCAGGCTTGCCTGGGCTACATAGTGAGCTCAGGACCAACCTGAACTACAAAGTGAGACCCTATCTCAAAAAAAAAAAAAAAAAGAGCCATACCTATTTAATATCTAAAGCACCATTATTATAGATGAATGTGATATGTATTACATGCTTAGAATGTTGCAAGGTGCTAGTGTTTTAGTATGAATAAGGTGGAATTTTTAAAGTTTGGCTCCATAAGTGAAGACAGGTCTTTGAAGTTGTATTTGGCATATTTAGATTTCTTGTTGAATCATTTTTATTTCAAAAATGTTCCTACATTTATCACTGGATCCAGTAGTGCAAGAGAATAATCAAAGTGAATATTGATGAAAACCTATCACATCATGGTGTGCACGCACTGTGGTGCAAAGACCTTCCTCTAGAAACTAAAAACCAAGTCACAGTCCTTATGGGTGATCTTCGTGCGTGTGTGTGGTACCAGGGACTAAACTGACCGAGGACGCGCACAGCAGAGGGGCCGCGGCTGCTCAGCGAGCTGCTGAGAGGCAGCGAAGCTCCTCTAGGCCACACAGAGCCAGGGCGGGCTCGGCGAGTCCCGCTGTGCGCCGCGCTGGCTGTGGGCGCAGGAACTGAGGAGCTCAGGGGAATAAAGAAGACCGGGCCTTTAGACTTTCTGTCGCCATCTTCCCGAAGCTGGTGCCTTAACCAGGAAGCACACTGACAACTGAATTATCTGGGACACTAGTTTTGCCAACTTAGCTCTCAAATAAAACATCAACTTTATGTTACTAGCTGGTATATATTTCTTTAAAACAGGAAGTCATTCCAGTAAGAATCTTAACTTTTTATTCCGAGATTCCATTTAGATATCCAGGCACTAAAAATTATTACTTACGAGTCAATATAGCATGATAAACACCAGCCCCAGAGTTTAAATTCCAACTAATCTTGCTTTTCACCTCATTGTTGAAGTTCTTCCTTCCTATTTCCTCCAAAGTGGGACTATTAACGTGGTAGGTGAATTAAGGCTATATCACGCCTTCTTTTTAGTGCTCTGTCTGAATTACCCACTGGACTTCGAACTCCAGTCTCCTTCTTCTTCGGATCTTGACCCACAACACAGGCCTTGCATAAAGAGAAGCCACTTTTCTCTCACTGTAAAACTGCTGTCTGCTCATACAGCAAACTGTACTCTTTCCAACTGTTGATCTGCTGTCTGTGGGGCCAACGGTAGAGTCTCTTGTGCCATCGTCATGTGGTGAGGACAAGTCCACGGCTTTGGTTTGGAATTTGTCACCTTTTACAACGAATGATGACATATCTCTGAGTTATGGACTTTGTCATGCACGGGAACTTGGCTGGCCTTGTGGTCCCATCATGCGGTAAGCCTGTGTCAGACTGTCAGGTGGGGGCAGAGGGAGACGCCCTGCTCACTGAGTGTGGCGTAGGACGTCATCCGTGGTGCTGAGGGTGTAGCGAGAGTGTCCTCAGTGCAGACGTGCAGGGAGGTGGCCGCCTGCACGCCAGGCTTTGCTAAAGTACACGGACCCATCACGCTCTAGTGTGGTTTGACCAGAGTTTATGTCCTTTAGACTACCTCACACAGACACACGCACACAGAACACCTTTTTTATTAGTTTATAATTGATGTGATACTGTTATTGCTTTATCTGTTATTACGGTGCTTACGTTCATTATTACTATTATTACTGGGGTTGGGGATTGAAGCCAGGGCCTTGCGTATGCCAGGTAAGCACTGTGCCACTGAGGCACACCACCAGCCCTGCTGCACTTGATTTTTAAATTGTGCTCGCCCCTTTCATTCTTTTATTTGTCTTTAAGTGCTATAGGGCCCAGCGAACTGGGTTCTCTATCATATAATTTAAAACTTCTTACAGAGTGAAGAGAACACAAACTTGAATGACAGGCAGCTCTCAATGGAAATTCTTGGCTTTTACTTAAATACATCCTTGGGCAAGATTTCTATGCCTTAATTTTCTCATCAGTAAACCAGGAATAATGACTGTACATCAGAGGGCTGACAGTGATCAGAGATCCAGCTGTGAGGCAGATGTTCCCCGAGTCCTCAATCTCTGGATGCCAATTTCTTCTGTACAAAATGAAGGATGTGCCAGGCATGGCACCTCACACCTGTCATCCCAGCACTCGAGGCAGAGGCAGGAGGATTGCTGAGTTCAAGGCTTGCCTGGGCTACATAGTGAGCTCAGGGCCAAGCTGAACTACAAAGTGAGACCCTGTCTCAAACAAACAAGCAAAAAACAAAATGAAGGGCATGCATGATTTGACTATGAAATGTCTTTCTGCTTATAAAACAGAATACAAAGCTAGGTGCATTGCTTCTGATTTTGAGATGAAAGTTGAAACTGTATCCAAAGTTCTTTTGGGGAAATTTAAATAACTTTTCCTGAAAGCTCTGGGAGGAAGAGGATATATTCAAGAAAAAGCATCTCATCAAATAGCAGAACAAGAAAACTGACCACAGGCCAGGTGCCAATGGCTGCGTTCTTTCCTTGTTAACTCCCGTATGAGCACCACGGAATTACAAGTGGTACCTTTTAAAGCGGAGCAACAGTGGTTTCTCACGAAGTCACGCCGTTTTCCCTTAAGGTCACCTTGACATTAACGTGCCCGGAGGGGACAATGAACGGGAAGCTGGAGGAGAAGCTGCGTCAGAGACTCCACCACACCCAGAGGCCAGCCCTGTGGGACGGCCCCTTTCCCTGTACGGTCATTTTGTCCTCAGGATAAAAGAGCCACCCTGTGGGCCGGGCAGAGCACAGGGTCCCTCCCCTGGACCTCCTGAATCCAGCCTTGGAAGTGACACCAGCCGAAATACGGTCCTCCAGCTGCACCCTGGATGGGGACCTCTGTCTTCTCAGCAAATTTAGAGAATCTAAGTATTCTCTCTCCTAGAGTTTTAAGAAATGCACGCCTTCAAAAGTGGGTGTGAGTAGGAGGCCAATTCCTAGCCTGAAGGAATTTGTAGAAAAACAAAGCCAATAGCTTGTATTTCAAATTTTCTGAAGAATTTATAAAAACTTTAAAAATATGTATTTGGAAAAGTATCAATAGTGGATTTGATTAAAATTGGGTTTTTTCCCCTAAAAAGAACAACAATCTTTTTTTTTTTTTTGAGACAGGGTCTCGCTTTGTAGTTCAGGCTGGCCCTCAGCTCACTATGTAGCCCAGGCAAGCCTCGAACTCAGCAATCCTCCTGCCTCTGCCTCCCAAGTGCTGGGATGACAGGCGTGAGCCACCACTCCCAGCACTGTGGTATGTGGTATTGATGGCTGGTGGGCATGAGTCACCACACCCAGCATTGTATGTGGTTGCCGGGATCCAACTCAGGGCCTTGCGCTTGCGAGGCAGGCGCCAGAACCCCTGAGCTAAATCTCCAGCCCCAAATAACAATCTTTTAATGAAATCAAATTAGTTTTTCTCCTGAAGTTAAATTATTTTACTGCATGATTTTAGGAATGTGTGGAAAGGAATGTCCAACTATTTTATAGCAACAATATCTGCTAATTTAAGACAAAGGTATCATTTGCCATATTATCACACTTCTTAAAAAAGAGGAACAATTAGACCTAATTTTGAGAGAGGAAAGAAAAGTCAGATGAAGGGACTGAGCCACCCTCTTCATTTAAAATAGGAGTGGTGGGCTGGGGATTTAGCTCAGTGGTTCCGGTGTCTGCCTGGCAAGTGCAAGGTCCTGAGTTCAGTGCCCGGTAACCACGTACCACAGTGCTGGGCATGGTGGCTCACGCCTGTCATCTCAACAGTCAGGGAGGCAGAGGCAGGAGGATAGCTGTGAGTTTGAGGTTTGCCTGGGCTACATAGTGACCTCAGGGCCAGCCTGAACTACAAAGCGAGATCCTGTCTAAAAAATAAATAAATAAATAAGATAATAATAAAATCTGGAGTGGTAACAAAGTGGTAAAGCCTATGCATTTTCTCGCACTGTAAATTAAATGATTATTTATGTAAATTAATCAGTACATAATTTCAGAATTTTCTCCAGAGAGTGAGGACGGTAGGGAATGGGGAGGTAGTGCGACCCTAGTCCCTTAGCCACCATAGTCAGGGACCTCACTGTTCTGGGCGATGCACCCCCAGAGTGCGTCACCCCGGCCCTGGCCACCACCAGCTTGGCTGCGCTCTGTAGAATCTGTCCAGAGCAGATTCCCAGGGCCAGACCGGCCCTCCTGGCTCCGCCTCTCGGGTCTTTCAGCACCTTTGCCCTGCTTTTCATTGCAACTGCCTGAAAAAGTCACTGCTTCAAGGTTCCTCTGGTTGCCTGGGGAACCTGTCCCCATGTCAGTGGCAAGTCTTTCCAGGAGGAGAAAGGGCTGTCAGTTACGTGGCTGTGAACTGGCCCCGTCAGAGGCCCTGAGCTGCAGGGGCAGGAGCTCCTAGGACGGGGGCTGGGGGACAGGAAGGGCTCAGGACGCCTTACAGGCTGAAGAAGCCCCGGAGGGGAGGGCTGTCTTGAGGCACAGGCCTAAGTGGTCCCAAGGTTTGTGGAAATGGGAAATGATTCCAGAAAGATAAGGAAATGGCTCTGAAATGCAAAGTTCATCTATTTCAGTGTCTTCCCAGGGTCTCTTATATCTAAGGTCTTCAATTTCTTACCTACTTTTGCTACTAATTAGTTCAATTTTTTTGAGGCAGGGTCTCACTTTGTAGTTCAGGTCAATCTTGAGCTCACTATGTAGCCCAGGGAAGCCTTGAACTCAGCAATCCTCCTGCCTCTGCCTCCAGAGTGCTGGGATTACAGGCATGAGCCACCACACCTGGCTACTGTGGTATGTGGTACTGATTGCTGGTGGGCGTGAGTCACCACGCCCGGTATTGTGGTATGTGGTTACTGGGGATTGAACTCGGGACCTTGTACTTGGTAGGTAGATGCCGGAACCACTGAGCTACTCCGGCCCAGCCATGTCAATTTTATAGGTCAAAGATTAAGGCCAACAGAATTCTTAATGTCGTTCTCTCTTTTTCCCTATTCAGCTTCCTCAGTAAACATAAACTCATGGTTTAATGCAATCACTAATTCTCTCCTCTAAATGTTGAATTCTGTATTAACCCTCGAGACCAGCTCCAATGTACTGAGCTCTTCAGTCAGGTTTTCTTAACCTCGGAACGTAGCCTGCGGCAGTGTTAGAGAGAAGTGTGATCCTTGTCCCAAACATCCACTTAAGTCCCTGCACCCAAACCCATACCTCTTTAATTTGAAATCTTTGTGGCAGGGCCTGGGAATCTGCATTACTGAGCATCTCCAAACTGTAGTTTGTGTGTGGGGGAGGGAACTTTGCAAATCTTCATTCTGGAAATTCCAAGGGCGTGGCTGCCAGCTGCCTCGGGGGTTTGGGAGTAGCCTGAATCTCCTGTCAACTCTGACACAGAAGGTGAACATGAATTTATGCTCAGAGTTCAGGCAGTTGTCTTATGGTGAGTTAGAAAGCTTAAGTAAAAACTTGTGGGAGCCAGAGATTTAGCTCAGTGGTTCCGGTGCCTGCCTCGCACATGCAAGGTCCTGAGTTCGATCCCCGGTAACCACATAAAACAATGCCGAGCGTCGTGACTCACTTCCACCAGCAAGCAGTATCACATACCACTGTGCTGGGCCTGGTAGCTCACGCCTGTGATCCCAGCACTCGGGAGGCAGAGGCAGGAGGATTGCTGAGTTCGAGGCGTGCCTGGGCTACATGGTGAGCTCAGGGCCAGCGTGAACTACAAAGCGAGACCCTGTCTCAAAACAACAACAACAACATAAAACCAACTTGTGGGCGTCAAAGCAGTGAAAAGACAAGGGACTAATTATGGCCTTTGATCTGTTACATTTGATGAAAGGTTCTCCTATGAGGAGAATCCCATTTAAGGCCTGAATCTCATCTTCCTTTAGCTTCTTTTCAGTTTTTACCAGGAACATTCTGTTTATAGCCATAGGACTAACCGAGGGACCCAAATCCAGTGAGAACCTGGCGCGTGTCAGGTTCCCGCCTCCGGCTTGTGCTTTGCAAGTGTTTCTCCTTTGTCGCGGCTAGCTCCATGCCCGGCTCTCCCACTGCTTTAAATTTAAAAGTATTGTTTGGGGGCTGGGACATAGCTCAGCGGTGAGAGTGCCTATTAAGTTGGAGAGTCTGGTCATAACGGAAACAATACTGCCTTTGTTTAGACAGTTTTATTTTGGAAAAGAAATTTAGGATAAGAGAGTAAGTGAATCGGTGGCTTGAGAGATTAAGTAACTAATCATATAGGTGAGGTAAATCAAATTAAGTGAGGTAAAAAAATAAACTGTTGGATTAATAAAGTACTAATTTCAAGTCTCAGCTCTGCTGTTTAGTAGTTTCCCTGGGGAAACTCGACTTAGCAGAGTCTCCTTAGCACCTCAAAGAAAACGTGGACAATTTTATCTTGCTCACAGGTTCCGAGGACCGGTATAAAGTCGGGTCCAGGTGGCACCTGCACAGTGAATGTCTGGCCTTTGAGGTTTCCTCACCTTCCCCTCCCACTAGACTTTGCTTTGTAATATCCGCGTCGTTTAGATTAGAGAGCCTGTTGGCCCAGGAGCCTGGAGAGGCCTGAGCTACTACTGTAAGCTTGGACACGCGCCCAGCACCCTGTCTGCTCTTCCTTTGTTCTGTGTGTCTGACTTAGGAAAAAGGAGTTCTGCTCAGCACCTGGCTTCTGCCTTCGGGAGCGGCTGTGCTGTCACAGCCTGGGAAATCGGCCCCTGTGAGTCACGCGTGCGGCTTCCTGTTGCGACGTAAGCAACAGGAAATATTTACATCGCTGCCAGTAGCCACAGCGAGTCTCCTCCACCCCTGGCTTTCCTGGTGAGGCTGGCATATGGCAGATGGCCCGGGGACAGTCTCAGCCACCTCGTCAGTTGTGGCTCATCACACATCGAGAAATGGCACGGCAAGGATTGCTCCAGCGGGAGAGAGAGCGGGGTGAATCCGCTGACGATGGGCAAAGGGCGCCAGGGCCGCGCCCGCACATCGGAGGCCCGGCGACTCCAGGGGCAGCGCTGGGCGGTTCGGTCACGGCTCTCTGTCCTCGAAGTGCTCTTCTTCGGGAGGAGAGGCCGCGTCGTACTGGGTGACGCGTGACGCGCTCCCCGCATTCTCTGGAATTCACCTCACGTGTCAGCGGTAGGCCCAAGGCCCAGAGCAGCCGAGTTCCCCTCGGAGTCCAGGCCTCTCCACCCAGCGGGCCGCCGGCTCCACGGCGGTGTAGGCAGCCCGGACGGTGGCTGGGGGTGTTGCTCAGCTGCCGCGTTCCCCTTTCAGGGCTCGTGGTCCCTGCAATCACGAATCTACAACTTTTCTCCTTATTCGTTTCCTTCTACATCATAGAATAACCACTTCCCAGTAACACAACCAAGCTTATAAAACATTAATCGCAAATTATTGGTCCTAAATTAACTTTTCAGTGTAGGGTCTGGGGATTTTGTGCCTAATCTCCTTTCTCTCTAGTCATGTTGTTCACAGTTTTACAGTTCTGCTCATATTTCTTCTTGTGGCCTGCTAATGTAAGTGCAGTTGTGGGAAACACACACACACACACACACACACACACACACACGTCAACCAGAAGGAAAAGAACAATTAAAACACACCAAAGAGACACGGTGATGCAGTTCCTCTGATCATGAAATTCACTGGGAAAAGCAAGGGCACTATCTCAGTCTGCCAGGAAGGAGGAGGTTGACTACAGGTGGGCAGAAGAACGCAGCTTTCTCTCTCTGAGAAATCTGCTGGGAACTTTAGCTGACGGTTTGTGCCTGCAGGAGGAAATCCCGGCGTGCTCTCGGCCTGGCTCCTGCCGGGTTGCTGGAGTTCTGTGCTTCCGTTCAGACCACGGGTCCAAACTAGAGTTGAAGGTAGCTGAGCCCGCGGGCCGCAGACCTTGAACCAAGGCCGAGCTGGATGCTGAATTTTCAGGGAGGCTGGGGAAGGAAGCTCTTTTTGGATCATGATGTTTTAACAAAAAAGGGAGATCAAAAATAAATGGTGAATGTTTATAATTAAAATAAATTACAGGGACAAGGATTTAGCTCAGCTGTCTGGCAAGCACAAGGTCCTGAGTTTGATCTCCATGATCACACACAGTGCCAGGCGTGGTGGCTCACGCCTGTCATCTCAGCACTTGGGAGGCAGAGGCAGGAGGATTGCTGAGTTCGAGGCTTGCCTGGGCTACATAGTGAGCTCAGGGCCAGCCTCAACTACAAGGTGAGACCCTATCTAAAAAAAAAAAAGATTACAGTAAGACACGCATTACCATTAAATCCCCCAACGTACTCCCCCGTCTTCCAACACACTTATCCCACTGTCGTGGGCGCTTTTGGAAGCAGTCTTAGATGATTTTCTCTGTGTGATAAAGGGTACGGTGGCTGCTGAAGCCGAGTGCCCTCTGACGGGAAGGCAGGCTCCTAAAACAGTCACGGTGTCCTTATCTGCTCTACACACAGATCTGGCATGTGGCAACTCTGGCTCTTTCCCGAAGTCAAAATGACCACAGAAAGGAAATGTTTTGAGTCACTCCAGGCAGCCATGAGAGAGCCACTAAAGATACTTGTGAATGAGGATGAGTGTGTGCAAAGTGAGGCCAAGGTTTTCAGGGGATTCGTGGCAGTGTCTTCTTTTGGACAGAGTCTCACTTTATAGTTCAATCTGGTTTTGAACTTGCTGTGTAGCCTCAGATTTATGGCAATTCTCCTCACTCAGCTTCTGAATACTGGGATTATGTGTGCCACCACACCCAGGGCAATGTCTTTTACTACAGAAAATGACTATTCACTTTAATTGGGTTTGTAAGTATACTGCTCCCTTACAATGAGTGTTAGAAAACTTTAAAATTTCCATTTAATGTTCAAAATAGTCTTAGGAATTAGCTTTTTTTCCCCCTCTTTTTTTGGTTTGTTTGTTTGTTTTTGTTTTTCTAGTATTGGATATTGGACCCAGAGCCTTTGTACTGACAGCTAGATCCTTAGACGTTTTTCAGATTTATTTTTATTGTGAGACAAGGTCTCACTAAATTTCTAGGGGGTGGAGTACAGAGGGGCTCAAATTTGCAATCCTCCTGCCTCAGCTGCCCAGAGTTACAGGTAGGTGCCATCACACCATGGTTCTGTTATCTTTTTTCTTTTTTGAGACAGGGTCTCGCTTTGTAGTTCAGGCTGGCCCTGAGCTCACTATGTAGCCCAGGCAAGCCTTGAACTCAGCAATCCTCCTGCCTCTGTCTCCCGAGTGCTGGGATTACAGGCCTGAGCCACCACACTCAGAACTGTGGTATGTGGTACTGATGGCTGGTGGTTGTGAGTCTGGTATTGTTGTATGTGGTTACCGGGGATTGAAGCAGGGACCTTGCGCTTGTTAGACAGGCGCAGGAACCACTGAGCTAAATCTCCAGCTCTGTTATCTTTATTTATTTATTTATTTTTGAGACAGGGTCTCGCTTTGTAGTTCAGGCTAGCTCTGAGCTTACTATGTAGTCCAGGCAAGCCTCGAACTCAGCAATCCTCCTGTCTCTGCCTCCCGAGTGCTGGGATTACAGGTGTGAGCCACCACGCCTGACACTGTGATATATGGTATTGATTGCTGGTGGGCATGAGTCTCCATGCCCAGCATTGTATGTGGTTACCGGGGATAGAACTCAGGACCTTGTGCTTGCGAGGCAGGCGCTAGCACCACTGAACTAACCCTCTGGCCCTGTTATCCTTATTTTTACAGACAGAAGCTGAAGGCTAGAGGAGTGATACTGCTTTAACTCAGGTCTACTTCATTCCAAAGCTTATACTTCTTGTTTCTTTTATTTGAAATAATCATATAGTAACATGAGGTTCAAGGAAATATATGAGGAAGTGTGTTGTGTGCCCTTCCCCCTCAACGTTAACTGTTTTTTTTTTTTTTTTTTTTTGAGACAGCATCTTGCTTTGTAGTTCAGGCTGGTCCTGAGCTCGCTATGGAGGCCAGTCAAGTCTCGAACTTAGCAGTCCTCCTGCCTCTGCCTCCTGAGTGCTGGGATTACAGGCATGAGCCGCCAGGCCCAGCCCAATGTTAACATTTTACACAGCTATAGCGTGACAGCAACACAAAGAAATTCATACTGCCACAATCCACGGGGCTTACTCAGCGTTCAAGCTCTTTTTCTACATGAACCACACGATGTTCTCCCAATTTTAATCATGAAGTCAAATTGTAGAATGAATGACTTCACCCTCAATAAAACAATATCTACTGGCAGTTACAAAGACAATCAAACAGTATTCATTTCTAGTTGCAGTTAAAGAGAAGAAAAAAATCTGACAAAGCTCAGCTCGAGAGCACTGGTCAGCGCGACACCCCTGGTGGGCGCATCTCCGGGGCGCGGCGGGGACGCAGTTCGCTGACTTAGTCATCATTACAGCAGGAGTCTCATTTCAGGATTTCTATCTGTACAAGCTGATTTTACCTTGACTTCAAGTGCAGTCTTGTCGCCGTCCTTCTCTGGGGCCGTCACGTCGGTCTCCGCAGGAGGCTCCTCTGCTGCCCTCTGGGGGGGGGCTGGAGGACGGAGAGAACAGGCGTCAGCTCCGCCACTGACCCACCTCGTACCTGAGCCCTTGCCGACCCGGACCCGCAGGTGGACCGTGTCGATGCGGGTGACTAGCGAAGCTGAGTTGAGCCTCTGCAGCGACTTCCTAGTCGTGGATAAAACGGGAGGTAAGAGAGAGAAGCAGAAAAGAAACAGAACCCTTGATCCCAGGGGCTCGACCTTGGCACCGAGATGAAAGTCCCACCGGCAGCACGGAAACCTCAGCCGCACCACGCAGGGAATTCGACGAGGCGAGGGGGACCGCGTCCCGGGCCCCCCCCGCCGCAGGCCCAGCTAGACAGTCTCCCCTGCCTGGTACAGGCTGCACGGGTACTTTTTCCACCGTTATTTCAGCAAGAATGCTTTGTCTGAGGCGGCCCTTGATGCTGCTCTTGGGTTAGAAGTTGATACATCAGGCCGTGGATTAGCTCAGTGGTTCTGGCATCTGCCTCACAAGTGCAAGGTCCCGAGTTCAATTCCAGTACCCCCACCCGCACACATACAAAAGAACTTGATATATCTTTCCATTTTGAAAGTAACAAATCTGTGCTTATTACAGACAACTTGAGAGGTACTAAAATCCTACTATTTAGACAATCCTACAAACACTTGGTAGATTTCCTCATCTCCTTCTTTAAAACACCCCCCCAGCCGTGCTATGATGTGCAGCGGCTGCCGATGCTACAGTGACTGGACCCCAGGGCTGATGGGCCCACTATGAGGGGATGCGATGTCTGTACTAGACTCGACCAGTGGTGGCAGGAAGGGACTGGGCCGTCACGCTCCTGCTGTCTTCTCTCGGTCGCTCTGTCCCTCTGTCTCCTGCACAGGGCTCCCAGACAACTGAGGGCCGCCCCCGCCCCAGGTCCATACATCTGGTGGCAAGACCGGCACCTGGAGGACGGGGCCCCGGAACTTGGTGCTCCCGCCCTGCCGCGTCGCTCTCAGTGTTGGGGCGACGGCTGCAGGGCCAGTGAGAGGGTGGTGCCCTGCACACACGTCGCTGTCCTCAGCCGGGGGCACTTAGAGGTTCCGGAGGCCTGGGTGTGTCTAGACCCCTTGCCAAGATGCCGCCGCCGACTGCCTCTGCCTCTGCCTCTGCCTCTGCCTCTTCTCCCTGGCGGGCTTGAGGAGAGTGGGCATCTGCCCTCCAGACGGGCCTCCGTCCTGTGAGCTGGCCGCAGCAGCCTGGGCTTCCTGGCTCTGCGTAGCGGACAGTTACGCTGCCCTAGGTCGCACGGCCGATCACAGCAGCTACATGATGATACCGGGCGACGCGTGCGGCTGCTCACGCTCTGCGGGACTTCCGTCACGTGAGTGATCCGGACCTGGAGCCTGCGTGGACCCCGTCCCTGGTGACATTCGTGACTCACAGGCACTCGCTCTTGGCACTGCGGGTAGAGTGGAGTGAGGGCAGGGCGCAGACGCCACACCGCCAGCATGCACGTCTCTCTCCCAGTGCCTGAGCTTCTGCCTCGGTACAGCGGGAGAAGGAGAAAAGCTGTGTCTTGGCTGGATTAATGTGCACAAAGTATGCAGGTCACAGTAAGAACTCAATGCATTTTACGGTCATTACAGACACGGGGCATGAGACGCATCTTTCACTTTCCTTATGAACTTTAGAGATGTTCAGTGTTGCGCTCAAGGCACCGCCACAGCAGTCAGGGCTCAGGCTCCAGCTCTGGTCTCTAACCCCCTCCTGGCCTCCTTCTTTGCATCCACATATCCCACGTTGATCTTGGCACCAACTCCGTCGCTAAGGCATCACACCAGTGTGTTTGAAAGTTCTGTTAATGACCTCCTTGAGGCCACAAGCAGCTACTCACCATAAACAAAAGAGTACAGTCAGGCCAGAGATTTAGCTCAGAGGTTCTGGCGCAGGGGCCCTGGTTAATCCCTGGTAATCACATACCACAATACCAGGCGTGGTGACTCACGCCCGCTAGCAGTCAGTACTACACACCACAGTGCAGGCGCGGTGGGTCACGCCTGTCATCCCAGCACTCGGGAGGCAGAGGCAGGAGGATTGCTGAGTTCCAGGCTTGCCTGGGCTACATAGTGAGCTCTGGGCCAGTCTGAACTACAAGGTGAGACACTGTCTCAAAAAAAAAAGGTAGAATTGTTCTATAAAATGGGCTGGTCACTCATCCCAGGCAATGACAACCTGTTCAGACATGAATATTTGTTTACTTTGAAAAGGTCCTTAATCTCTTATGGCGCTCATGTCTGAAAAGCTGATCACTAAACTATAGTTACTGCTTTATTGTAATAAGTGGATGTTTTGAAACTGTGAAATAGGCCAACTCACAGGAGTGAGAGCAGTTTAATTTGAAGAAGAGTAGTGGCCAGACGAACCTGGTCCTGTTCCCAACTCTCCAGGAAGCATCTGTGTGTGCTTTTGTCGGTGGAATATACGTGCAAGTATGTCTGAGTATGCATGTGTATTTGTGTGTAAATGTGTTTTTGTAGATTTCCAAAAGAAATACTCTGAATTTTTCGCAAGGATTACATCTGTGAGGAGCTAGACAAGGTGGTCCAGTCACCACTCATATTCATGATAGCACCTGGGACTTTAGCCAGAGTGCTCAGGCGGAGAAAGAAATACAGACACATAGATGGCAAAGGAGTAAGTCAAACTATCCTTCGCCACTGATGACAGGGTCCTCTGTACAGAAGGCCCTAAAACCTCCATCAAAAGACCCCAAAAACCAATAAACAAGTTCAGCAACTCACAGGATACATAATCAGCACACAAAAATCAGAAGTGAGATAGATCATGTACAGGTACAAATCTCAATGATAAATGTGACCATAATGTATGTACCAGTAAACTCAATTTATTTTAAAAAATCAAGAAAAATTAGCAAGAAAAATATCAAGAACACACACACAAATCACTAGTGTTCCTGTACACCAACAGTGAATCCATGAGGAAAAATATCAGGAAAACAATACCACTCACAATAGGTTCAAAACATTAAGTACCTACAAATTAACCTAACTAAGGAAGTTAACAGATGTCTATAACGAAAACTAGAGTGCTCTGAAGAAAGAGGTGGAAGAAGACATGAGGAAACTGAAAGTCTTCCCTGTTCCTGGACAGGCGGAACCAATACTGTCAAATGGGCCACATCACCAAAACTGACACACAGGCTTACTGCGACCCCAACCAAAGGGCTGACATGTTCTTCTCAGGTGCTGCACATGTGCAGTGAGGAATAAAGAACACTGAAGATAGTAAGAGGGAGCCTGAGCAAAGGGGGGTCCCCTATCCTCTCTCCCTCCTTCTTTTTCTTAATTTCATTAAAAGATATATGATTAATCAAAAACTTTAGTACCAGTTCAGTGTCAGATAATGAGCTATATTCCCAGCCCTTTAAAAACCATTTTATTTATTATTTGTTTTATTTCTGTGGTAGTGGGTATAAACTCTGCCCTTGCATTGAGCTGTACCCCGAACCCCTTCTTTTGATATTTTGAGACAGGGCCTCACTAAGTTGCTAAGTTGCCTAAGCTGAACTGAAGTTGTGTGAGCATAAAGCATATGATACTAATTCAAAGTAGATTATGATGTGTGAGTGATACAGATGGTAATTTAAAGAAACATTTTGGGGGAAACAGTGTAAAGAAATAGTCTAACAAGCCAATTAAGGAATTAAAATTGAATTCTAAAATATATTTAATGTTCCTCAAAACAGAAAAAGAGGAAAATATGTGTAAAAATACATGAGCCGGCCAGGCATGATGGCTCACGCCTGTCATCCCAGCATTCAGGAGGCAGAGACAGGAGGATTGCTGAGTTTGAGGCTTGCCTGGGCTGCATAGTGAGCTCAGGGCCAGCCTGAGCTACAAAGCGAGACCCTGTCTCAAAAAAACCCAAAAAACAAAAAACACGAGCCAGACACGTTGGTTTGGCCAGCAATCCCAGAACTCTGGCAGGCTGAGGTAGGAGGCTGGCAAGTTTGAGCCCAGCCCAGGCAACTTAGTGACTTACCAGACCCTGTCTCAAAAAACAAAACAAAACAAAACAAAATTTAAGAGTTGAGCATGTAAATCAGTTCAAAGACCCTTGGTTCCATCCCTAGTATGAGAGAGAGAAAGAGACAGACAGACACAGACAGAGA